>JBBPFJ010000035.1:0-52568 GCA_037975025.1 Excoecaria agallocha | reverse complement strand
TTTTGATCCAATCCAACTCCATTGCTACTTCTATGTCACTTAATGCCTTTTTCAACTTCCTCTTTCAATGAAGTCATAAATCAAAAATGTGTGTTTTGGATGTGAATAAAACCCAAGTAATTTCACAATGTTTCGATGACGGATATTTGTCAGTGCAGTAATCTCACTTGTAAATGCTTTCAAATCAGTACAGGAATATTGGTGAAGCTTCTTCGCCGCAACTACTCAACCTGATGATACCATTGCTTTGTACACAATCCATACTCTCCTTCCCCAATGCAATACTTCGAATTGAATTCTTTTGTCGCCTGATTGATGCTTTCATACTGCAAATTAGGATCATGGCCCCAAATCGCATAATTAGCTTCACGATTGAATCGAGCTTTCTTATTTCTATTCTTCGATTGAGAATGAAGAAACCTCCAATTAAGACAAACAATAGCAACAACCCACCCAAGAGAGGAAGAAGAATTATGATACTTACTTTGTTTTCCATTCTATGGAAAATGCATACTTTAAGCATTGTATTATTGCCACATAGGTTCTTATTGTTTCGAAGTGCTTCAAATGGAGCCTCATAAAAAGTTTTAATGTTGGGAATCTGACCCTCCAATTCATTGTATGATATGTCGATTTTAGTCAAGCTTAACAAATTATTAAAACTTGTTGGAATTGAGCCTGACAATCGGTTGTGGGAAAGGTTCAATCTCTCTAGTCTTTGTAACTCTCCAAACTGTTGCGGGATCGCAGCCAGCAAATTTTGACTAAGATCAAGATCTTCTAAATAGTGTAGGTTGCATAATTGTGATGTAATGCTCTTTGCCAACTTGTTCCTATTGAGATTCAAGAATAATAATCCAAAACACTCCCAATTTACTCTAGAATCGCTTCACTTAGACTGTTTGCTGCAAGGTTAAGGTGACGAAGAGTAGATAGCTTTACTATTTTCTTAGGAATGCCACCTGAGAGCTTATTACCACCAAGGTGAAATTCAACCAACCTTAGCTTTCCTAATTCCTCTAGAATAATCCCTACAAGCTTGTTGGATGAGAAATCTATCAATTGCAACTTTGGTGCCTTTCCAATTTCAGCCGGTATTGTGCCAGAAATATTATTGTTGGAGATTCGAAATGTTGACAAAATTGCCAAAATTTTCCCATTTCAAAGAAAGCTCACCATAAAATTTGTTATCACTTAAATTTATGAAACTCAAGTGTGGATGTATGCCAAATGTTTGTCAAATATATTTCCGATGAGATGGTTGTTTTGAAGATGAAGTCTCAGTAAGCTACTACAGTTAATAAGGCTTTTTGGCAAAGGACCACCGAAATAGTTATCATGCGCAGCAAAATATCGAAGTTCTCCACCAAGGCATATGTCTTGTGGCAAGTGGCCATTAAACTTGTTTTGAATAGATTAGCAATTTCTCTAAGTGAGTTATGTTGTTCAATTGAGATTCAAGAGCCCCAATAAATTTATTCAAATGCAAGGTCAATTGAACAAATGATGTCATATTTTCGATTTCTTGAGGTTTTGAATCAGAAAGTTGGTTGACACTGAGACAAAAATTGATAGGCTTGTCAAGTTGCCTATAGAGTATGGAATGGCACTACTTTAGGATATTATTTGACAAGTCAAGGTCTGTGACAGATTCCAGCATGCCAATTTCTTGAGGGTATTGATCCAGAGAGTTGATTGTTTAAAAGAAAAAGAATTGAGATATTTGTTAAGTTGCCTAGAGAGCTTGGAATTGCACCAATGAGATAGTTATTTGACAACTTAAGATCTATGACAGATATCAACATTCCAATTTCTGGAGGTATTGAATTAGAAAGTTGATTGTCATTAAGATAAAGAATGGATAAGTTAGTCAAGTTGCCTACAGAACTTGGAATTGCACCACTAAGACTATTGTATGATAAGCTAAGTTTATGACAGATCTCAACATTCCTATTTCTTTTGGCATTGAACTAAAGAGTTTATTGTGATGAAGATGAAGAATATATAGATTTGTCAAGTTTCTTATAGAATACGGAATGGCACCACTGAAATTGTTATTTGACAAGTCAAGACTATAAAGTTTTGAAAGGTTAGAAATATGTGAAGGAATAATCCCATAAAATGAGTTGAGACTAAGGTTAAACTCGAGGAGATTTGGAAAGAAAGAAAAGCTTAGACTGTGAAGCATAACTTTCAAAGAAGAATTGAAAAGGTTTATATTGGTGACACTGCCAGCTTTGTTGCAGGAAATACCATACCAATTGCAAGGAGTGGTGGTTGGTTCCCATGAAGATAAGATAGATTGGCTTTGATTGTCAAGGGAAGCTCTCCACTACAAAAGACCACTTGCCTCATTTTGAACAGCAGAAAAAGAAGTTTTAAGAGCAGCAAAGGAAACAACAAACCCATGAGGAATCAAAATAAATATAATAAGGAAAAAGATGAGGAACAACATGGGAACTGGTTTCTCAAGAAATAAATACATTACTTGGGATTCAAGGGGAGTTATGTTTATGAATTGTTTGAGTTGAAATTACAAAGCTACTTATAAAACCCTTTATATAGTAGGTCATTAACTGCTGCTTTAATTGAAGAAGAAAATGAAATCCTTGGGTCTCCATCCAATCCTAGAATTTCGATTGGCTTAGAAAATGAATTAAGTATAAGTTCTCAAAAATCCATTTTATTCATGTATTGATAATAAATAGCAATAACATCATCATCGTGTATTTTGAAAAGGTGTAATAATGTTAAAATATTTATGGTGCAAGAAATTATATGAACTGAGTCTAAACATTATGTCCTGTGAATCAACTATAGTTTTGTTAATTTGTGTAACTAGTTCATGAAATAAATAATTACATTAGCACTTTAATTTCATTTTTATTAAATTTCGCTGTACATAAAATCATATAAATTTGGAGACAAGAATGTCAGTTGATGGAGATGTGAGTTTAGAAAAATCAAAGCCCCATAATTTTCCATGCGAAAGGAAATGTTAGAATTGGCTTTGCATTTTCGTTAATTTTCAAGACAAAATATTGTCAAACATCAATATCAATTAGAAAATATGGAATATTTTTGTCCACTTTAGAAAATATTGGCCATTTCAAGACTAAACACCATCATCTGTCATGGACTGATTTTTTAAAACATTAAAAAAGGGTTTGAAATGGGAGGGAATTAATTATTTATTAGAAATTGGTGCGGCAATTATCAGAACATAAGTGTGGCATCAAAGGAATTATTGATTGGAAAATTAGTTGGGGTTTAGATTTCATCATTATTATTATTTTCTAAAAAAAATTAACAACCCTTAATTTTAAACTAGTTAATTAGCATGTTACGATTAATTCATTGGGTAAATGTGTGAAAATACTTTTAATATTTGTCAAAAGAGCAGTTTTGTTTTCAATATTTAGTCACGTTAAACATTGTTTTTAAAATTATCATAATTTTATTTTTAAAATAACAGAATTGTTAATTTGATGGAGTTTCGTTAAAATAGTGTAATATGTTAACGTTAGCAGTTAAAAGACAGATACAGTTAAACTAACGGTTTTATTATTTTAAAAGTAAAATTGTAGTATTTTGATAATTTTAGAGATAATACTGCATTTAACTAAATATTAAGAATAACATTATAAGTAACTACAAATTAGAGGTAAAATTTTTTTTTATAAATATTAAGGATTTTTTGCAAATTAAACCATTTTTATTTATAGTTAAATTGAAATAATTAAAAATTGAAATTTGATAAAATAATGTAAAGTTTAAAATTTTCTTAAATTATTGACTAACAATGATTAAAATTTTCTTAAATTATTTATCAGAATTGAATCGGCTAACAAAAATCGGTAAATTGGATTATAATTGAATTAAAGTAATTAAGAATTAAAATTTCACAAGAACAATAACAATTGATATTTGGTAAAAAATATATAAATCAAAATCGAATAGAATTTAAGTATTAACAAAATAAAACTAATAATTAATTTTTTATACTATTCCGTGAAATTAAATCGATTAATAATTTAAATAATTTTATTAGACAGATGATTTTTTTTAGTTATCTAAATTTGCTTTCATTTTTTTATAACAAAAATATAAAAAAGTTAGCATTAATTTCCAAGCACAATTAAAGAGGACAATTGATTTTCACCAAAAACAAAAAAAAAAAAACAAAAAAAAAAAGACAAAAAGGGACAATTATTGAGAAAAGAAAGCAAACAAATCACTAATAAAGGAATTCCTCGTGGAAAGCATTACAAAAAGACACTTTAAAAAAAGTTTCGCACCCTTCTTAATTTTTCTTTGAAACAAAAATAATTGGAAAATAAAAGAAAAAGAGTTTTACTTTAGTTAATTATAATCTAGAAATGATACCAACTTAACAACTTTTCTGATTTAAAATTAAATGATTTTACCCTAATTAAAAGATTTACAAGTTTACAACATTATATTAAAAATTATGATATATACAAATTTGAATATTAGGGAACATAGAAACAACAATAATATTTATAAAGAAACAATAAATTAAAAATATATTAATTTTTAGGATATATATAAAATCACCAATAGTATACACGGATGGAATCGTATGGATCACGTAATGAATTTTTTCACATTATTTCAAGTTTGAATATTAGGGAGCACAGAAACAACAATAATGTTTATAAAGAGACAAGAAAATAAATTTGCTGAAATATTTTTCCATAAATTTGTATTAATAAAATAATTTCTGCTCTGTCTTCTATCACTCAGTTAGCAATTGATCGATGGAGTTTCGCAAATAAAACCAAAACTCAATTCAAGAATTACCCAGAAGAAAAGAAAAACAAACACACACGCATTAACTAAGTAAATCTAAAAACAAACGGAGAAGGCAAGCAGCAGCCCGAAGCCAAGAAACTGCAGAGACATTTCGCGATTGGAGAATTCTTCACACCGCGTTAAACTTAAACATAAAGACCCTACAAATAAATTCGATTAACTGAATCACAAATTCAGGCAATCCATGGCCTGAATGATAAATTCGGCCAACTGATTGGGTTACTTCGTGATTATCAAAATCTCAATAAGAAGAGGAAAAGGAAGAGACAATTTCCATAGAGAAAAAGGCCGAGTCTTAGAGAGAAAAACTTTTTGCTTTTGTTTCTGGGGAGTTTCAAGAGAAGAGACATGCCCAAGTTCTGCCCAACAGTATAATTCTTATTATTTTCAGAGTGCAGGTTTTTCAATTTTAAAAATCCATGTTCTGATAAGAGACTTTGGGAAGTTCTTGTAGATGTTTGATTTTTTTCTGTTTATAGGATGTTGTTTCTAGGTAAGTGAGCTTTTTGACAGAGCCTAATTTCGTTCATGTCTGGCTAAATATTTATTTTCAGTTCAAGATTAATTCAAAGTCAAGATTTCCTCATCGATTGTGAGATCTAATTTGTTTATCCGTATTTCTTTAATTCTTGCTCTGTTCATATGATTTTCTGCGATTATTGAAAAATTCCATCTCAGTTGTTAATCTGTTATTTGCACAATAAGACATCATTGGTCATTTAATAGGTTGACATTCACTTAGTTAATGACATTAAATCCGTAATTATTTAATTAAATTAACACAAGTGGTAAATAATATAATATCAGGAGTGTCAAAACCACAGTTGTATAATGGAAATTATATAATTTAGTATGAATGAATTTCACTAATAGGTTTGTTGGCTAGGACTGAATATTTCTAGTTTTTAATGTTGTTAGTGAATTGAATCCTGATGTTTGTTTAGGGTCATTTATTAAATAGTAATTTTATACAACGCTTTGTCTTATTTAATTCATTAATAAGTGAAAATTGGTTAGGAATGATTGTTCAATAACTATAACCAGTCTATTGCATAAAACTAATGAGTTATTCTTGCATCTATGATCAGTTCAAAGAATCTTGTACTGCAAATTAACTTGGCTGGAATTTATTCATATTGGTCTCATCTCATTTAATATTTGCTTGTTTTATTTTAATTCTATTATAAAATCCCTTTTTTATTTTTAGATTGTTGATTTTTTGAATATTTAAAAAATTGAAACTCTATTAATCTATGTATATTTGATAATACTCATCAATATTTACAAATTCATTAGTTTAAGTCAAGAGCAAGAATTTATTTATTTGTTGATTTTGACAACCATTATTATTTTATACAAGAAATATGAAATGATAATGTCCTTTATCATCATTTGGGCTTGATACTTATCGGCTCAAGGCCCAACTCCAAGCAAAGGTCCAAATCCATTTTAGCCAGCTCGCAAGTAATCTGATCAGACTGATAGAATCATGCCCTGTCATGTCCACTGACACATACGAGTAACAAGGCCACACCTTATCAAATAGTTTGACACACACAGCCTGACATACGGAGTTGGTCAACTCACTGCGTCAGACTATCTTTAAGTATTCAAGTGTCTAAATAGTAAGTTCAAAGGTATGCACTACAAATAACCTAAAACACATGATGAGGACCGGATATTAAATTTCTGAAACTTTCTCTCTCTACATTTTTTCTTTCTAAGCATTATTGCTTTAAGTTTCAGAGTGCATAAACCCGATCTGACCAGACTTGTCTTACTGCACATCCATTAAGTATTGCGGATACAGTCTTACATTTGGCATCATCTATTTCTAAACTTTCAGGAGTTATCATGAAATATTTTTATATTAAATGTTGTCCATTTCCACACAAAACATCATTACATGGCATGGACGACTAAGTCACCCTCGATCTGCAATCTTATTTTTAATCTCCATATATATATATAGGGTCCATAAATGTTAAAATCAATGAAATTAATATAAGTTCAAAAAAATCCACTTTAGATTTTCTTATCTTTTGAAAAATCAATGAGGATCTCTGGTTCAAAAATAAATCTCTCATAGACTTGCGGTTGACCTTAATAATATCTAATAATCTAAGTCGGTGGAATTCTCATGTTCACTATCTTAAATTCATGGCATCGCTAATTACAAAATTTATTTATCTTCTCTGGTTAACTTGCTATCCTTTCCTTTCAACAAATTTAAAACTAGTTTTTTTTTTTTAACCTGGTTTTATTAATTGATAATTAATTTTTGTTCTATTATATATATATAATACCTGAGATAGAATTATTGGACCTCCTAGAGTTTCAAATAACTTTCCTGACTTCATCATGCTGACAATCTTTTCTGTGAATTTTTGCATAGCCACCTTCATTTGTAATTTAAAAAAAAAAAAAAAATATATATATATAGGACTAAATTGAAAATTTTGATAGGTGAAGTCAAAGATGTAGCAATGAAAAAGTCCGAAAAACTAACCTTGAAAGGCCGGTTGTCGGTTCTAAATTCAATACCCGGAACATATTTTAGCCACACCGGAAATCCCCTGAACCAGAAACAGAGCAATTGTGAGAAAAAATTCAAATAAAAAGTGAAATTAAAACCATTTTAAATATATATAATATAATATTATTATTAGTTTGATTACAACTATACAAGTGATTACCCAAAGTTCCACTCAGCGCAAAAGTAGGGTCCAATCCGGAGATGAACGTAAAGTCCAGCTTGCTGAACTAGTTTGATGAACTTTACCAGATCATATCTATCTTCAAAATAATACTGATTTTTTTTTTAACAGAAAATTGGAAAAGAATAAAAGTTAATAAGTATTATAAAGCAGAAAATGAAAAGAAAAAAAGAAAAAGATAATTACATTTCCAGGAGAAGGCTCATGTCCATTCCAAAAAACATAAGTTTGAATAACATCCAATCCTCCATCTTTGGCCTTCTGGATGAGATCAGGCCACATCTACACCCACCACATAATCCAAAAAACAGAGCTCAATTAACCAAATATTTTAATTTAAATCAATTAACCATGTACTTAAATTCAAATCCATTAATATATAATTTTTAAAATTAAATTCTATATTCACAGATTAACACTTTAAATCTAAATTTAGTATAGAACACTTTAATATTTCAAATAAGGAACATTATGATGTTAGAAATTGAAATAATAAATGTACTTCATATCACCTCAAACTACAAATCAAGAAAGCTAAGAGACACATGACACTAAAATATCCATTACATAGCTGAATACAAGATCAGAGTATTTACAGCATGCTGCTGAATTTCCATACCAGCATTTCTTGAGTTCTTTACATCTAAGCTACAAGTATACACTTTTTTTTAGTTCCTATACTAGATCTGTCATTTTATCACTCAACAACCCAAAACTAGCTGAAAATTTCATTAGAATTTCTAAAACCTAAGAGTTACCCACCAGTCCCCACACAGCAATGCAGATATTCACGTGTTCCTTTCATGGAATACCTCTTCGACTTCTGAAACCTGGTATAGCTTTTTGGGTGCAGACTGATCATGACAAAGTCATCCATCTATCAGCCCTGTGCAGAAAAGGAGCAAGCTATCAGGAGATCGACTTAGTAGGCAAATAAAAATCATTGCACCATAAAAGTAAAGAACAAACAGGAGTACAATGCAAGGGTTTTGCTTTACGAGATAAAATGAAATGCTAATTAATTAGCACCTTGATAATAAGCACATCACAAGAAGACCAATTTTTAACTTACTAGCTAAGAGATAATAGGATCAGGCAGGAATGAGGCTGTCAAAGTACTGATATGAATCCCCTTCATAGTCCAGTAAACCATCAATATGTTGAGCTGTATCACAAATATTTTCAATTGTCCCTTGAAGCAGATTATAGCTCATTACTCTTCCATGTATGGCTAATACAATCACTGACTCTTCTTCATTCTTGCTGCCAATGATTCTCAATATTGAAAATTTCCAGTCACGCGCAGGAAAACTCCTGCTTACGGAATAAAGATCCACATGATACTTCATAATCCATCCAGAATAGTCCGCTGCCATCTCAAGAACATAATAATTCGAACCATGGTACCAGTCTTTGTCAGCTATAACATGCAAATGCCCCAGAGACTCCCCAAAGTACCGAACTTTTAATTCGACAGGCAGAGAAATTTTCTTGAAAGTCCAATTATCAAACAAAAAGCACAGTACCGACCCATCACATATTGACCCATGAATAGAACCATTACAAAAGACACCATCGCGAAAGCCAATTCCTAATGTGGGTGGATTTAAAAATCCCACGCGCAGTTTGATTACATCTGCTGTTCTTGAATTCCAAGAATCATCCTCGGAGGAATATACAAAAATTTCAAGAAGATAAAATTCTAATCCTTTTTGGCGCAAATCAAGAATAAAGATGATCTTATAATGTGGAGATGAACTAGGATCAAATGCCAAGCTAACACTTATCAAATAATTGATTTTTAATTTCTCCTTAACTAAAGAAGGATAACAGAGCATTTTAGATTGTCTGGTAGTAGGATTACAGATGAAGTATACGAACCCCTCAATCACACAATTTTCCTCTCCTGAAGTCTTCATTTTCTGCTGAACTTCGAAGCTAGAACAGCACAGAAGCAACCCATTGCAGGATTGTAGTATTTTCGACTGAGCAGCCTTCATAAAATCAAAGGACGGAACTGATTCTTGTTTGAGAGAAATGACTTGAAATTCATCAAAATTGTCGAAGCCTTTATTGAGCAAGAGAGCTTTGGGAGTGGAGTTGATGCGACGGTGGATTCGATTGTGAGAGAGACAAAATTGGAGACTAGAAATGAGAGACAGCCATTCCGTAGATACACATTTGAACTTGATCAGTTACTTTGCGGGTAAGCGGAGGAGAATATCGGTGAGAAGGTCCTCAATTTCGGCCACCTTAGCCGCGGCCGAGTAGATTCTCTTCGAATTCATGGTGTAGGGTTTCAAAATCTGAGTCTCAGATAATTTGTACACTGTTCATAGAAAGTATATTATATTCGCTCCCTACCATTTAGAAAGTTATTTTTATATTTTATTTTATTTCATTTTAAATATTTTGTAAATTTAAAAAATAAATTTATATGTATTTCTCTATTTACCATATATTTTATTAAATATATTTTATTTTTTTAATTAAAATTAAATAAAATTTTTAAAATTATAAAAATTATTTTTATCAATTATTATAATTTTTTTTATAAAATTAAAGTATTTTAATAATTTTTTTATTTAAAAAAATAAAAATTTATATTTTAAAATGAATCGAAAGATGTATTTCCTTAATAAATTCTTGTAGTAATTAAGTTTAGCTTTTAAAGAAAGCTAAAATACTTACCATAAATGCTTAATATATAAACAAACATACACCGTGTGAGAGAACTCAAGGACCGTAACTGCCCCGTATTGGGGGGGATAATTAACCCACTTAATAATAAAAAATTTCAAAAGATCCTTATAATTTTATTTTTAAAAAAAATTAATGCTGTTAAAATATTTAAATGAATTCATTTTTAGTGATAAAAATTAAAATTGTCTTTAAATTATTAAAAATAGTATATATTTATTTCTAAAATTTGTTAAAAAAAAAACCTCAAAATATTAAAATGGTATAAATTTACTCTTGTTTAATATTTTAAGGGTCAAACGTGGACCATTAATTTTAGATAAATGTGGATCATACTTTTATATTATCCAACAATAAAAATGTCCATATTTGCTCTTATAAAAGTAAATATATACCATCTTCAATATTTTAACACATTTAGAAAAATAAATTTAAATGATAAATTTGTACTGATTTTAATATTTTGAAAAAAAAATGTATTTTTTTATATATTTACGTACGTGGATGAATTTTTTATAAATTGTTGTAGTTTTTGACCCTGTTGGATTGAATTCTGGCTATGCCCTGTATATGGCTGTTTAACAATTTGAATCACATAAAAACAGTGAATTTTGTGTATAAGAGATTCTAACAGTCAAATATTGAAAGAAATATGGTGAAAAAACAAAAAATCGAAGTATATGAGCTCAGAGAACTTATACGACGAGATAAAAATTGTCCAGCACGATAAATATTAAGAGAAATTAAGAGAGAGAATTTGTGCTCTTTGATTATGAGAATTCAAAGTATATGACTAAAATTGCCTTATTCTCGAGAAACCATTTCATTGTTGCAAAAATGTTCTTTTAAATAATTATTTTCATAACATTTTGGATTTGTTAATAATTTGTTGGATTCAAATAATTTTCTGAAATTTTTAGATTTTTATCATCTCTTCCAATTCTGTTAAAGAGTTATATTGGAAGCTATGAGAACAAGCCATTACCATTGAACTATGAAATAGCATTCCAGCACATATTCTATACAGCAAACCAGCCAATGTTGGTTGTCTTATTACTAAATGATGATAAGCGGGAAGCAATCTAGCACAAGGCAGACAACACAATCTACTATGCAGCACCTAAACTTAAATCAAGACATCAAACTTAAACAAAAATTTCTCCCAATTCTATTGCAGAGAATGGTTTTGTCAAAGGGAGCCATTTAGCTACCACCAGCTGCGAACATGCTTGTCTCATTGTTGGCCGAAATTGAGGATTTTCACTCACACATACAAATGCAAGTTTCATAGCCTTTATCACTCCTTCGGCAATTTTACCATGGGGAAGCAAGAGGCGTTGGTCTATCACATCCTTCAGCAGTGTCTGTTGGCCAGTTGGTGGACACGATGAAGACGAAGATGATTGAAAAGACAAGATGAGATCTCCAGGATATTTTCCCATTATTATTTCAAGTGTCACGACTCCAAAACTATACACGTCACATTTTTCATTCACTTTCGCCATATATGCTAGCTCTACAAAATCCAATCGCAATGCATCTTATCAATAATTATCAATCATAATACAAAAACCTGGTTAGAGATAGAATCAAATAGTGAAGTCTAAGATATAAAATTAAATAAGAAATGTAATTAACTTAATTTATAGATAGGTGATATCAAGGTATGAACCTGGAGCACTGTACCCAAGTGTCCCTGCAAACGACGTCCAATTTGACGAGTCAGGAACCAATAGCCTAGCTGTGCCGAAGTCAGAGACATGGGCCTCGTATTCTGAATCTAGCAAGACATTGTTACTAGTAATGTCTCGATGAATAATTGGAGGAGAACAATCATGGTGCATATATGATAATGCTTTAGCTATTCCTTCTATTACATTTAGCCTTTTGATCCAATCCAACTCCATTGCTTCTTCTATGCCACATAATGCCTTTTTCAAACTTCCTCTTTCAATGAAGTCATAAATCAAAAATGTGTGGTTTGGATGTGAACAAAACCCATGTAATTTCACAATGTTTCGATGACGGATGTTTGTCAATGCAACAATCTCACTTGTAAATGCTTTGAGATCAATACAAGATTGGTGAAACTTCTTCACAGCAACCGCTCGACCTGGTGATACCATAGCTTTGTACACAATTCCATATCCTCCTTCCCCAATGCAATATTTGGAGTTGAATTCTTCTGTAGCCTCGATGATGTTTTCATATTGCAAATCAAAATCATGGACCCAAATCATATTATTAGTTTCACTGCCTAGTTCATTTGACTTAGCTTTGTTGTCTCTTATTCTTCGATGGAGAATGAAAAAACCTCCAATTAAGATAAATAATAGCAACAAACCACCCAAGAGAGGAAGAAGAATTATGATGCCTACTTTCTTTTCCATTTTATGGAAAATGCATACCTTAAGCATTGTATTATTGCCACATAGGTCCTTATTGTTTCTAAGTTCTTCAAATGGAGCCTCACGAAAAGCTTTAATGTTGGGTATTTGGCCTTCCAATTCATTGTTTGATATGTCCACTTTTGTCAAGCTTAACAAATTATCAAAACTTGTTGGAATTGAGCCTGACAATCGGTTGTGGGAAAGGTTTAATATCTCTAGTCTTTGCAGCTCTCCGAACTGTTGTGGGATTGCAACCAGTAAATTTTGACTAAGATCAAGATCTTCTAAATAATGTAGGTTGCATAATTGTGACGGAATGCTATTTGCCAACTTGTTCTTGCTGAGATTCAAGAACAACAGTCCCGAGCACTCCCCAATCTGTTCTGGAATTACTCCGCTTAAACTATTTGCTGCGAGGTTAAGGCGTTGAAGAGTAGATAGCATTACTATTTTGTTAGGAATGCCGCCTGAAAGCTCGTTACCATCAAGGTGAAGTTCAACCAGCTTTAGCTTCCCTAATTCCTCTGGAATGATCCCTACAAGCTTATTGGATGAGAGATCTATCAATTGCAATTTTGGTGCGTTGCCGATGTCAGCCGGTATTGTGCCAGAGATATTATTGTTGGAGATTCGAATTGTTGATAAATTATCGAAATTTTTCCATTTCAAAGAAAGCTCACCAAAAAATTTGTTACCACTTAAATCCATAAAGTCCAAGTGTGGATGCATGCCAAATGCTTCAGATATATTTCCTGTGAGTTGGTTGTTCTCGAGATGGAGTCTCAACAAGCTACTACAATTTCTTAAGCTTTTGGGCACATGACCACTAAAATAATTGCCATCCGCAGCAAAATATTGAAGTTTTCCACCAAGGCATATGCCTTGTGGCAAGTGGCCATTAAACTTGTTTGAATAAATTTGCAAGCTAACAAGCGATGTTATATTGTTGATTTCTTTCGGTATTGAACTCGAAAGTTGATTGTCAGCAAGATAAAGAATAGATAGGTTTGTCAAGTTGCCTATGGAACATGGAATGATACCACTGAGGCTATTATTTGACAATTCAAACTCTGTGACAGATCTCAACATTCCAATTTCATTTGGTATTGAACCAGAGAGTTGATTGTCATAAACATAAAAATGGGATAAGTTTGTCAAGTTACCTAGAGAACTTGGAATGGCACCATTGAGATTGTTATTTGACAAGCTAAGTTCTGTGACAGATCTTAACCTCCCAATTTCTTGAGGTATTGAACCAGAAAGTTTATTATGATTAAGGTAAAGAATGGAGACATTTGTTAGGTTGCCTATAGAACTTGGAATGGCACCAGTGAGATTATTTTCTGACAAGTCAAGATTTGTAACATATCCCAACATTCCAATTTCTTGAGGTATTGAACTCGAAAGTTGATTGTAATCAAGAAAAAGAATGGATAGGTTTGTCAAGTTGCCTATGGAACATGGAATGACACCACTGAGGCTATTATTTGACAATTGAAGATCTATGATAGATCTCAACATTCCAATTTTATTTGGTATTGAACCAGAGAGTTGATTGTCATAAACATAAAAATGGGATAAGTTTGTCAAGTTACCTAGAGAACTTGGAATGGTACCATTGAGATTGTTATTTGACAAGCTAAGTTTTGTGATAGATCTTAACCTCCCAATTTCTTGAGGTATTGAACCAGAAAGTTTATTGTGATCAAGGTAAAGAATGGAGACATTTGTTAGGTTGCCTATAGAACTTGGAATGACACCAGTGAGATTATTTTCTGACAAGTCAAGATTTGTAACATATCCCAACATTCCAATTTCTTGAGGTATTGAACTCGAAAGTTGATTGGCATCAAGATAAAGAATGGATAGGTTTGTCAAATTTCCTATAGAATTTGGAATCGCACCATTGAGATTATTATACGATGACCTAAGGTCTGTGACAGATCTTAACATTCCTATTTCTTTCGGCATTGAATCAAAGAGTTTGTTGTAATGAAGATAAAGAATGGATAGGTTTGTCAAGTTGCCTATGGAACACGGAATGGCACCACTGAGATTGTTATATCCGAAGTCAAGATCTATGATAGATCTCAACATTCCAATTTCTTGAGGTATTGAACCAGAAAGTTGATTGGCACCAAGATAAAGAAAAGATAGGTTAGTCAAGTTGCCTATAGAACTTGGAATTGTACCACCGAGACTATTAAATGACAAGCTAAGGTTTGTGATGGATCTCAACATTCCTATTTCTTTAGGTATTGAACCCGAGAGTTTGTTGCGATGTAGATAAAAAATAGATAGGTTTGTCAGGTTTCCTACAGAAGACGGAACAACACCACTGAAATTATTATTTGACAAGTCAAGACTTTCAAGTTTTGAAAATTTAGATATATGTGAAGGAATAATCCCATGGAATGAGTTCATCTGAAGGTCAAGCTCCACTAGATTTGGAAAAAAAGAGAAGCTTAGACTCTGAAGCGTACCTTTCAAAGAAGAACTTCCAAGGCTTATATTGGTGACACTACCAGCTCTGTTGCAGGAAATGCCATACCAATTGCAGGGAGTGGTGGTTTGTTCCCATGAAGATAAGATAGATTGGCTTTGATTGTCAAAAGAAGCTTTCCACCACAAAAGACCACTTGTCTCATTTTTAAAAGCAGACAAAGAAGTTTTGCGAACAGCAAAGGAAACAACAAACAGATGAGGAATCAGAATAATTATAATAAGGAAAAGAAAGAGGGACGACATGGGAACTGGTTTCTCAATAAATACATACATTACTTGGGAATCAAAGGGAGTTATGTTTATGAAATCTTTGCGTTGCAATTACAAAGCAACGTATAAAACCCTTTATATAGAAGGTCATCAACTACTGCTTTAATTGAAGAAGAAAATGAAATCCTTCGGTCTCCAACCAACAAACCTGGATCCCAGAATTTTGATTGGCTTAAAAAATGAATTATTATAAAATGAATTCTGCTATATATAAAATATCAATTGATGGAGATGTAAGATTAGAAAAATCAAAGCTCCAGGATTTTCCATGCAAAAGGAAATTATAGAATCGGCTATACTAGAACTCTTTAGATGGATCTTACAATCTTAATTGATTAGAAAAAAGGAAATTAATATAAGGTCTAAAAAGTCCACTTTAGATATTCTTATCCATTGGAATCTTTGGTTCACATATGAAACTTTCATAGACTTGCAGTTCTTCCAATGGCCAAAAAATTTATTATAAATTTTCATAATATGAAATTGACCACATTATGCCTTTGATTGCAGAACGTGCCATTCATTCAATTTGTTCCTTTCAAATCAGAGGTGGAGTAAATTAGTAAAATGAATCATTATTGTTCTGCCCCAATGTTCACGGCACCCCCTTGGAAGCACTTGAGACACAATTGGTTTGAAAGATTAGAAGTAGAAAACAACTTGGCTTGACTTGACTTCGTCCAACAATGGTTTTGTCTTAATGCTAAATGTCTGGCTAGTTATTGTAAAACTACTTGGGAATTTCTTTGGAAAACAGGCCTCGCTGCCTTGGCCTAATTATTTATGATTCATGGAACAGCAAATGCAATTACTTCTAGAAAATCAAATGTTCAGCCTAATAAAACTAAGCTTAGCAGGAAATTGGCAAAAATGTACGCAAATAGTTAGGTATGAGTAGTCATTATTTTTTTTTTCAAATACGATAAATTTTTTTCTTAGTCCGAATAACTTCCCAATTGCCGAAATTAGTATTCTTTTATGCTTTCTTCGAAAAAAAAAAGTATTCTTTTATGCTTTTAATCTTTTATTTATTACTAATTAAGAATACTTAATATTGCATTCCTTTGATAATTTGTCATCTGGATTTTAATTCATAAAGCATATTTATTGTTTTATTATTATTATTATTATTATTATTTAGGAAGGGAAAGAAAAATAAATTAAGAAAATGTTTAATTAAAACAACCATTGAAATACCTATTAAAAGTCTTCCAAGATCCAGTAACCAATCACCCTTTAAACAACCCTTGAGAATTAATTCTGGTAAACTACATGGTTCAAAAAGTTTCTCTTTCAAAATTGAAGCAAAGTTGTGCAGAAAGAGAGCCTGTGCTATAGTCCCATATATTAGTTTATTCAATAACTTTTTGCATTTAAATTAACACTTGTAAAAATTCAAAATAGTGATTTTATATTTCGTCAATTTTGCCTATGTAATGGATAGATGTAAAATTTATTCCTTATTAAATACCTTTTCTATTTCCTTTACTTGGTCCTTTTGGGACTTCTTCACATGGATATTAACTAAGAAAATTTGAACTAGATTTCATACAACCATTGAGAATTAAATTCTGGTAAAATACATTGTTCCAAAACTTTCTCTTTCAAAATTCAAGAAAATTTAATTTAATTCAATAATTTTTTACATTTAAATTAACACATGTAAAAATTCAAAATAGTGATTTCATATTTCGTAAATTTAATTTGCTATGTAATGGATAGATATAAAATTTTTTCCTTATTATATACCTTTTCTATTAACTTCTTCGCATGGATATTAAACTACACTACTACTACTCTTTACCATCCTCATTATCTGCAAAACACCCCAACTAACTATCTCCCATTAACTCCAAAAACCACCATTCATCATCATCATCATAATCATCATCATCATCATCATCATAGAACCCACCGATCATCACCATTCAACTGCCTCATGACTAAATTGTCATATAATTATAGTCAATTTAACTTCATTATTTTCACAGTGCATGTTTTTCAATTTTGTTAAATTTATCATAATGTGAATTAAGGACCTGATATTAATTAGAATAAAAAATAAAGAATAAGATACAATAAATGGAAAAGTAGAAAAATAAATAAAAAATGGGTAAAAATGGTTTTCGCATTTCAACTTGCCATTTAAACGCAAGCCTCGAACAAGAAGTGAATGCAAGACCAGAAAAACAAAATCATGAGTTATGTTACGAGAGAAAGCACAATTAAATTCCGGAATTTACTGCACATCATTTAATGGAACCCCAAATAAAATTGTATCTCTCTCTTTATAATTTATAAACTGTATATATATATACACACACATATTAAAATCAATGAAATTAAAGAAAAACATGTAGAATGTCTCTTTATATAAGTTTATAGAAGAAATATGAAATATTTTTTTAGAATATATTGTTGTCCATTTCAAGACAAAACATCAGCACATGGCATGGACAACTGAGTCACTTTAGATGTGCACTCTCATCTTTAATCTTATATATATATATATAGGTACCACAAATGTTAAAATCATGAAATTAATATAAGTTTTAAAAAATCCACTTCAGATTTTCTTATCTTTTGAAAAATCAATTGGCATCTTCGGTTCACAAATGAATCTTTCACAGACTTGCAGTTGACCTTAATAATCTCTAATAATCTAAGTCAGTGGAATTCTCATGTTCACCATCTCACATTCATGGCAATTCTAATTTTACAAAATTTATTCATTTCTATCCAATTCCTTGATCAATGATAAATACACTTATTTACTTCACTTATTTCTAATAATCTCTAATAAATTTATTTACTTCACTTATTTCGTAGATAGTTACACCATGCTTGGAATAAAAGAATTTAAATTGTGGAATTCATTTACAAATAAATTTCATATGAAATTCATTTGTAAATGAATTTCTTTACTTGGAATAAAATAATTAAAATATAGAATTTAAAAAGAATTTTATATTTTTATGTTTGGAATAAATGAATAAAAGATTTTATTTATATTTTATTTACTAAAATATACTCAATGTCAATTCAATGCAGACAAAAATATAATAGTATATCTATAACAATTGTACCAAATGAAGCACTAATTAACTATTCTAATTTATGGTTCCAATTTTTTCCACCGTACCAATACAAGTTTAATGATTTAACTAGAATTTAATGGATATATGATTAATCAAATAATAACTCAATTAATATAAGTCAGTCCATTGAACTATTTGAAAAAAAAAAGAAAAAAATCATTAAACTAAGATTTTTTTTAATATTACACAAAAAAAAATTTAATTTACAAAATATAAAAGAAAAACAGAATATTGATTCGGTCTAGAAATTGAAAAAGAAGAGAGAAAAAAACGTTAAAAGCACATAATGTATATATAGTATAATAAGTGTATCATAGTTTTTAAAATTTGACTACTTAAAAATTATACGAACTCAAAATTTGGCTACTTAAAAGTAATCACATTTAAAAAGTATTACATTAAATGAAAAAAATAAAAAATTATCATGATAAATGTATCGAATGGAAAGGATACTAATTTTTTAATTATTATACTATATTATCTCAAACCTTTATAATAATTTGGTACAATAATGTTGAATGTCAATCTCTTAAAAAAAAACCAATATTATTTTGATTTAAACCAAGTAATTTTGTTTTTTATTTTCAAAATCATCAACTTTTTCTAATTACCAGTTTTCAAATTAATTACTCAAATTTAAAATAAAAAAGAAAAAAAAAGTAAAAAGATGGAAATGAAAAGGGAGAGCAGCAGCCTAATAGAGCTGGTGGGACTAAAAAAATGAAAAAAGTAGGGACTAGGAACAATGTTATTAAAACTAGAACGGATAAATAACCGGCAAGGCTAGGGGTTTGTGGTTTGACCGGTTCAACAGGGTTCAACCGGATTTTTTTATTTTTTAAAATATTATTAATTAATATAATTTTATAAATACTACTGCATATTATTATCAATTACGCTAAGACCACATTAATAAATGATCAAATCCTAATATGAAATGATAACAAATGATCACATCCTAATATGAAATAAATTTATAAGGGAATATATATTTAAATATTACAAATAGTGTTAATTGTTTTTTGGCTTTTTTGTGCATGTAGTTTCATTATTTCAAATTAAATGGTAAGAGGACGTAAACAATTTTTTATGGTTCAATTTTATTTCACTGGAGGGAGGTTGGGTTTACCTTTATCAAGTTGTCTAACGATTGAAATAAATAAAAAAAAAAGAAAGTAACACTACAAGAAAATCTGAAATAGCAACGAAAAAATAGCAATGGAATTGATTCCATTGTTAATTTAGCAACGGAATTTGATTAAATTCAATTCCGTTGCTAAATTTGGTTGAATTATTTATGTTTAGCAACAGAATAAAAAATTGTGGTATTCCGTTGCTAAAAAAAGAGGAAAATTTTAGCGCCAAAATATAGCCACGAAAAATAGCAATGAAAATCTATGACCGTTGCTAAATATAGCAGTATTAGATGGTGGGAAAATTTTGGGACGAAATTTAGCAACGGAAACTTAATTCCGTTGCTAAAATAGCTACGGAATATATATTTCGTTGCTATTTTGCAACCGAAATTAAATTTCGTTGCAATTTAGCAATGAAAATTAAATTCCGTTGCTATTTAGCAACTGAATTAATATTCCATTGGTATTGTGGTCCTAAAGAGGTAAAAAAAATTTGGTCCAAAAATAGCAACGAAAAATATATTTTGTTTCTATTTAGCAACCGAAATCAAATTTCGTTGCTATTTAGCAACTGAAACTAAGGGTATTTATGTAATTTTCTTAGTTGTTGCCCTAGGTATAAATTAGCCCCCATATCATTTATCCATTTCACTGATTTCTTTTCCTCTCTCTTAGGATTTGAGCTTCTTCTCTTCCTAAATTTCCCTCGTTTCTCTGAAACCTCTTTGAAAGGCATCCGTGGCTCACCAAGAAGCCCAGAACGGAGGCTCCGAGAAGGCTATGGCGGAGGTAACTTTCACAGCCGTCAAGCCGCAGTTGTTGGTTGAGGCACCCAAGGCAAATGATGTCGTTCAGTTCTATAAGGCTGTGTTTGGTGCTGTGGAAACTGGCCGTACCACTCAGCCCAAGCGCAAGGCTGAACAGGAGCTCCCTCATATTATCTCTGCTTAGCTTTAGCTCGCTGGCTCCACCATTATTGTCTCTGATCTTGCGGATGACTGCATCGTACGGACTCTCTTTAAGATCCAAACACATATTGATTAAAGGACCTGATGTTGTTGAACCATTGATCCTAAAAGGTGCACTTGATCAGGCTGCTAGTACAGTAAAATGACTTTCCGATCCAGTTAGGATGAGATAGAGCCCGAGGTTATATGGGAACAGAGGATTAAGGATGTAGAGGCTGAGAAGGAACGCCGTGTCATTACTAGTCTTGGGTTTAGTTTTTTCCGCTGCTGGATTGTTGTTTCCTTATCATCTTGGTGTTGCTAAATTGCTCATTGAGAAGGTTTACATTAAGGTGGGTTTCTTAGGGGGCTTATCTTTACTCAAAATTCTCATTTTTTAGTCTCAATTACTGTTCTGCATTATAAAAATTAATGTCCTTTAAATTGGGTGTGTAGATAGTTTGTTTGTGGAAAGGTAACTTTGAGCAAATTTGGTTATGATTGTTCTTGTAGGGGCTTTTCACATTCTATGTAGACGGGTACTGAGTTTTGTGTTATGTTAAAGTCTCCAAGTGTATTCTGGTTTGTCAATTTTCTCTTCATGATTATTGGTTATCTGTGTTATGTGAATTACAATAATAGAGTCAAATTGGCTTTTGGTTTGTGAAGAATATTTATTTACTCGCGTTATTGGAGCAGGCAATATCTTTATTTGCTCATTGATTAACTAGAAATGTTCAGAGCTTTTCCAGGTTATTGCGTATATGCAGAAAGTATTGTGCTATCTTGGATGATTTAGGTAATAACATATTGGGTCATTTCCATTCTTATAGGCATGTACTGAAATAGTGAGTCATTTCCATTCTTGTATTCAGATAGATTAAACTTTATGATCTAAACATGAAGTTTGCCTAGTTCCAAGATGGGAAGTTTGTAGTTCAGAAGGATTTCTTTTGAAAACAAGATAACTGCTCTTGCTGTTTGCTAGAAAACAATATGAAACATGATGGAAGACAAAAGAAAAAAAAGTATTTCCATTCAAATGAAAAGCTTATTCTATTTTATTTTATTTATTATATTTTATGGTTACCAGTTCTTATCTACAAATATGTAATTTTTTTTATCTACCGAAGGGGAAAAAATACCAGTTCTTATCTACAAATATGTAATTTTTTTACAAAATGTATCACACCATTGGCTGGTTCCTCTGCTGGTGCCATAGTCTATGCAGTGATTGCCTCTGGAGCTAGTATGCAGGAAGCCTGCAAGCTACTAAAGTGCTGACCGAAGACTGTCGGCAAAGAGGGACTGCATTTAGGCTTAGGATAAATTTCTGCAGCAATATGAAATGCGATTTTATGGAGCTAGGAGCTAGAAATTTTTCTTTTTGATAGTGAATCTTTTTATTCTTAATTGTTGTAGGCTAAAACACCCTTTTATCAATCTTACCCATATTTAGTTTCTAAATCACGAAATGTTGTTTAAATAAATGGTTCACATTGGCATATTCTGTTAAAATAAAATGCACTTTTGAAATCGTAATAAACTTGAATGAGGAAATCTGGTCTTATTGTGGTATGAGATTTTATTCTATCTTTAATTTTATGTTGGCTGCAAGGTGTGAACTTTGTGGCGAACGAAAGAAGAAATAAGTTTTCCTGTATAATGCCATGAAGGAAAAGGAAACAGATATTTTGAATTTAATTTATTCTTTCTTTTGTACAGGCTGTTCTTCGGGATGTCTTAGAAAAGTTTCTGCCAGATGATGCTCATATTAGGTCAAACGGGAGGGTTCATGGTACTGATGATTGCCTTTTTCCTCTTATCTGATAAAAGTTCTCTTTTGTTTTTGGTAGTGTTAGCTGCCTAGTATGGTTGAACATGTGTATTTTTTACTTTTATGGTCATGAATATTTTTAATGCTGATTACATGAACTTTATTGTGAGGTACAAAGTGAGAAGTGGATTGCCCTAAGCTGGAAGAAGTTAGATTGAAAAGGGCGTGTGATATTAAGTTTGCCCGTTATTATCACAAAATCCTTGTGTGGATAGGGTGGATAGCTTATTTGCAAAATTGGCACTTTCTTAGTTATTTTTATGAGTCATGTGCATGTTAATGCATTTTTCTTGTGTTCATTATGGCCAGCATAATTCTGGGACTTGTGTGCAGAACATATGTATTTGGACGGCTGGTTTTGTGTTGATAATGCACTTGCAATCTGTTAATATAGTCTAATGTCATAGTTGCTGTGACTTAGATTTTGTGGAGGCCCAAGGGTTTACTAGTGGATCAATTTGACTCCAAGGAAGATCTTATAAATGCAGTTTTCACTTCTTCATTTATTCCAGGGTGAATTGTTAATATATTGCCGTTTTTCCTTGAATATACTCTCTTTTTTCCCCTATACAATGATGCAAAAGTATAATTCAAGTGAATATATGTTCAAATTGCAGATATCTTGCACCTAGACCTGCTAAAATGTTTTGAAATGGACTTTGCATTGATGGTGGTTTGACATTGTTTATGCCACCAACATCTGCTGCTCAAACGGTAATCATTCAAGATATTATGTGAGGATCTTTGAATGGATCTTGCATTCTTTATTTTTGTGAATGATGAGGATTCCTTGCTATGGATTTTAGGACTATGAACATTAGGAAGATTACTGGAAACATTATAGGTCATTATGGAATATAAATTTTTTTGGGATTAGTGTTTGTTTTGTTGTACATATATTGGTATAAGAGATCCCTTAGTCTTAGTTTTGAGTTGATTAACATAAAATATGAAATTAAGAGATGCCATCCTTTCTCTTTGATTTGGTTTTCTTTTGTTGGTTTACATAATTGATTTTGTTTCTTAGACACTTGGTTATTACCTTTTATATGAAATTTGATCGTTCTAAATACGCATAAGTGTGATGATTCTTCTTGATGGGATATTTTGGTTTGAGCCAGATTACCTGAGAAATGCGATGCATGCTGAATCTGTCAACTGAAAAGTTATAAGGAAATTGTGGTCCATTCTTCTGAGCTTTAGCTTGCTAGTTGCTCAATTTAACCTGTTTGCATTTTCGGTGGTGGAAAAAGAATATAAATAGAGTATATACAATAAAGTAACCTAAATATTTTATAGCGATTGGGGAACTGTGGACGAACATGGTTATAATATGCAAGTTTTCACTGGGATTTCAGAACTAACTGTGCATATTCCCTTTTTTCTAATAATAAAATGTTCATGTATAGTAAGGGTTTGGATGTTATCCCACTTGTTTTATATGCTTCTCATGGAATCAAGTCATGCCCATGCTTCTTTAAGTTCTGCACTTCAAAGTAGTTTCTTCACCTCATCTTATATCCATTGAGTTTGTCATTATCATCTTTGAAGTGGTGTTAGATTTGCATTCATTGGATTTAGTGCACATTAGATATTTAAGCCGACATATATAGTCATGCTGTTATATTAAACAATCATGAATGATTTAAGAATTTTGCATCTCGCTGAACTTGTAGCTATAATATGATAATGGCTTGGTATCCACCAAGTATAATGTTTCCATTTCTTGTGATTGATGCAATGAATTTTAAGATTTAAATTTGGCACAATCTCATTCTTGATGTTTTTTCTATAGTGGTCTGAGTATCCCTTCTCTCCTCTCTGTTATGACTGCATTATTTTGTGAATGTCATCACTGATTATTATATCAACAAGTGTCTGATCACATGTTGTCCTGCAGGTTCATGTTTGTGCTTTCCCTGCTAGTAGATTAGGACTTAAAGTTCACAATCAGCTGGTATGTAACATGTTCACAATCAGTTACCGTGAATGGTCTTGAAGTTCACAATCAGCTGGTATTGGGGCCCTCACTGTTGAAATGGAAAAGAATCCAGAGGTATGGATTCTTCTCATGGTTTTATTGTATGTATAGTGGTTTAAACTATAAATTCTTTGTATGATTTTAACTTTTGGCTAATGACATGCAGATATTCATTCAAACAGGATACCCACTTGATCTGCCCTTAGGGAGTTTGGGAAGCTATTGCATCTATGAATATCATATGGTATTGTGCATTTTTAATCTTTCATTTTCCTCATTTTTTTCAATCTTTTTGAAAATTATTCATGTCAATGTATATTTTGTTATGTATTTGTTATGGTCTTAGTTCACTCTAACTTGGAAAAGTGGAGCATGTGATTTGTGATTCTTGCAACAACATCTCAAAGACGCACTGTTTGGGGAGGCGATGGTTTGAGCAGTTTACATGAACTTTTGAAGTATGGTATGTCCTATTATAGAAATTAGGAGTAATATGGAGCTGTGTGTTTAGAGGCTGCTGGTGTTTTTATGATAGTTATTTACTTGTTTTCTCTTCATGCTACATAGTTTTGCCCAGTGCTATATTCCTTAACTCATGTTTATGTTCAATGTTTCTATGAGCAACCTTGTTCTTTCTTTGGGGAGGGTGCATGATTGTAAGCATCTCTTATCGTCTTTGAAACTGAGCAAACAAGATTCTATAGTTGCCTTAATTTTATGGATTTTTTCAAATGCATGCTGATGATTTTAGATATGACCACTGTGGTGTGGTCTCAGGACTTTGAGATGGTGGATACTCTGATGATATGACTCTAGCAACTATAGCTGGTAAGAACTCGAATTTTGTTTGCTGATATACTTTAAAGCTTCCTTCCTCTTGGTTTTCGATTAGCACAACTTCATGATAGCATAGGCTATTAACTTTTCTGGATGGCTCACTTTTTACATTCTTTTCTAGGGGCTCATAAAAGGCTTATTACATCACCTTCAGTTGTTGTTTTCCCTCATCCCCTTGCTAGTGATCTTAGTTTTTCAAGGTTTGTAATATTAACTTAGACCTTACATGCCCTACATGTTTTTCCATATTTACTTATTGATTTTTTCTCTAGGTATTGGAATTACTTGAGGAAGCAAACATTTGTTTTGGAATCATACACATCAAAGGTTAACTGGTTAATGAACTGTGCATTATTTTCTTTCAGTGAAAAAGATTACAGATTTTTCTTTCACTTCTATGTGCAATTTAATTTTTCTTGCAAAATTTTACATGATTTAGAAATAATAATTTAGAGTAATGATATTGTATAACCTCGCACTCAGCTGAGCACAATGTTTTCACACAGGGTTGTTACTGGTCACTGGCTTAGTTGTATGCACCTTTACGGAACTTTTTTCTATATGGAATTTGACAAGGATAGAAGTTCAATTATGCAACATGCTGTCCCCCGAGACTCCACAACTCTCTCTTGCTACTTATAACTGGGTCCTTGTGAGTATTCATGCTTTTTTGGCTGCATTTTATTTGAGTATACATACTTACAGATTGCCAAAGAATTTTACACTGTTATGGATAATTGTATGTTTCACAATTCATATACTACACCTTGATTTATCCTAGGTTAGTTCTATATATTTTACATCTGGGAAGGGATTCTAAATTTTCAAAATGAATGGTTCAGAGTGTCATATGTCCATCAGGATAGTTGATAAATATTTAAGCTTTAGGTGATGAGATAAGATATCAAGCTTTAAATGCAACAACTTTTCATGGAATAGAATGGAAGCGAGCATATGTCAGATAATTATGCTGGTGGGGATGTATTTGGAAAAATGAATTTCATTAATTGCATGCTGTGGGGATTATGCTGCTATTAAATCATGGGCTGTGGGGATTCCTATGTGGGGATTATGCTGCTATTAAATCAATGGTCACAAAATGCATATAATTCATTGGGTACCATACTTCACATTTCTTAGTTACAATTCTGCTAAAACTTATGGCGTTATACTAATTCTATTTCTTAGTTACTTGTTTGATTTTTCTTGGGGCTGATTGATATTTGTTTCAAAAGACATCAGTAATAGGCATGAATGGAACTGCAATGGTGTAGTAAAATCCTACAAAATTCACTGTGCATATCATGATTTACTCTGAGCATAGAGTTCACATTTGATTGCAGGGTTCACATTCACTGAACTAAATTCTATCCTCCAAATATTTAATCTCAGAAGCTGTTGCACTTAAATTGTTTTAACTTTTCACCATTATCTGTTTTTTCGCTTGAATTTTACATTTTTATTCCCTCCTTGTATAGGTTCTTGGTCTTTTGAACCTTCGGGAAAGGACTAATACAAAAGAGGTTTTGGTCTTTTACTATTGGTCCTAACTTATATCACTACAAAAAAACTGCAGATTAGCGACGGAAAATTTCGTCGCTAAATACCATTTTTTCGGCGCTAATTAAAATTACCGACTCCGCGACGAACAGTCGCTAATAGGCCAGTCACTAATATATTAGCGACGGATTTCAAATTTAGTCGCTAATTTAACGACACAATATTTCGTCTCAAATTTTTTTTTCGTCGCTAATTTATATTCCTAATTAGTCGTCGAATTATAATAATAATATTTAGCGACTAAGTTTTCCGTCGTTAATTATGAATTTACCGTAAAATTTAGTGACGAAATATTTATCGTTAATATGGTCGCTAATTCTTTCTTAAATTATATCTTATGCATATTAGCGACAATTTTTCTATCGCAAATCCGTCGCGAAAGTATTGCATAATTGAATTTTTTCTTTTGCTGTATTTTAAAATTTTAATTTTGTATACAATGATCGTTATTTATTTATTTTCAACCTGTACATAACAATGATCTCACACATACATATTCCAAATCAGAATATGTTCCAAAATACACATATATATAAAAAATTATTTGAAACATTACATAATATTATCCCAAACAATCTCTCATGAAACAATAAAATAGTAAATATTATCGTACTAATTAGCGTCAACAATCAAATTAGACGTACATTTACATACTTTCAAAACTTGCAGATCATATGTCTATACATGACTAAAACTCTTAACAGTCTTTGCAGAAGAACATAGAAAAGAATTGTTGTGTTACACGTACAATCCAAGACGTACATTTAAAAACAACAATTTTAGATCAGATCTTCCCACGGAGATACTCACCATAACACCCATCCCGATCTTTCTCCTGTTGAGTGCACTCTTTACAATAGTAAGCATCTGAGATCCCAACTCCTCCACAGATCACACATCGACCCTGGAAAGATCCATAATTGCACTCTTCACAGATCCGCACTACCGTGCAGGAACGCACATAAGAATCACAGATTACACATTTCCCATCATCTTTCGCGCACATATACAAAACAGCTTAACCAGGAATGCATATAGAATATACCATTGCTGAAGCCAAAAATCCAGGAATGCATCATGTTAATGTCTGTTATTGTAACAAAGCATTAGTGCTTGACAATTAACAATATACATACAACATGTTTTCAGTCAAATTAATTTTCGATTACAAACATAACAATCCGTTACAAGAACCCACAATAAAGAACTGACATTTCCATTCAAATTAATTTTCGATTAGATATACTTGTTGCAGCTAAAAGAAAATTATCAATGATGATCATATGCATACATCAAACAAGGAACTTCTGTCAAGCCGTGACACATCTCACAAAAGGCTGCAACAATCACAGTCCAACTTGACACTTCCAGCACTTTAATTCTAAGTATATAAAAGCTTGAAAATATGCTACTGATTAGTTGGCTGTATTGGAGATATGTTAAAAATTGAATATATATGTGTGTGTGTGTGTGACCAATGAACTAGCTAGATGCGGCAACAAGGATATATATATATATATATATATATATCAGATTCCTGCATTGGACCCTACTGCTGTCTTATATAGGAGATAGAGATCCTATGTTCTATGGAACATTAAATCTCTGCTACAGCTTAACGTATTGGCCAGACAAGAATGTATATTGTGTAAATGAAATGCAGAGTGTGTGTGTGTGTGTGTGTATATATATATATAAGTACAAAAATAAAACACATAAATGCCTTGAAGAAAATTAGATTCTAATCTCTCAAAGGCAAGAAGTACTTGGAAAAGAAATACATAAATGCCTTGGAAGAAAATCAGATTCTGGTGGAATGCACACCACAATCGAAAAAAAATGTTTTTAAAGCTTTTATGAAGCCAAAAAAAGGAGAGTACCTATGCCATGGGTAATCTTCTTCCACAGTCTCTGCAGGCTGAATTGCCATGACAAATCTCGGTTAGAGAAATCTGAAGGAATTGCTGAGACACCAGATATCAGAGCCTAGTAAATTCAAGAATGTCAATAAAGTGCAAACGGAACTCAAGCACCTAGCAAATTCAAAATATCAGAGCAACAACTGCAGCCAATTAGCTACAACACGTAATATGACAACACACTCAAAACTCTTGGACCGCCAAACAGGAAACATAATTGCTGGAAATTCAATGCAGTCTCAATTTTACTGTTGCAGCAATATCAGAAGTAAAGAGTTAAAGGGTCTAAATCTAATTACCTTTTTGTTGTGCTCACAACAGCACGCTGAAGAATCTAACATAGTGCATTTTATTGAATCAATGTTCTCTGAAAACAAAGGTCCAACTGGAAGAATATCATTGTTGCTATTAACTATTTTTCCTTGCTACTTCAATTATCAGTGCTCTCATTAGTAGTACTGATTTTAAAAGCACCATTAACAAAGACAAATTCCAAATGTGCATAGCAAGCCCTCAATTTTCATCTGATCAAACAATGAATAAATAACTCAAAGAAAATTGCCTTCAACACAGCCCATTCCCAACTCCATAAATAGTATTTCTCCAAATAACAAAACTCCATTTCAAATCTATTCATAGCATTGGATCCAAAAGGACAGGCCAAATACCAAAGTAATTCTACTGCTGCCAATACAGCAAGCATTTCACAAGTTCAAGAACAAGTCTACCAAGCTCCTGTCATCATATTTAATTAAAGAAAAAGATACTTGCTCATTTCCACTCCCTTGAAATTATAATATCAGTAGTCAGTTCTTTAATTTTACAGTGTTATAAGAATTACTTGAACGCTGGATTAATAAATTAGAAAATTGACAAAACTCGTTTAATTAGATACATTTCTTTACATTGAATTAGTAAATTGGTTTAAAATACATTTTTTTTCATAGAAAGATTTTGTGTAGGGCTGATAGCAAGGCCCTCCTTCAACTGGATCAGCTAAATCTTTCATCTTCTCCAATTTAGCCCTTTATTATGTATGTAATGTTTTTAATATTAGAATCTTAATTAATCAACATATAAAATGAGGTCTAATATATAAAAAAAGAGTGGATGAATGTTTGTACTTGGCGTCATTAATGACTAGATTAAGCTTCTTGCTAGAAAATGTTTGTTGATTTACTAATTCAATGTAGTTTGGTTACATACCTGAGCTATTGTTATGGGTGTTGCTCCTGGATGATCCATCAAGTACTGCTTGTCTTCTCTCAAATCTGCAATTATGCTCAAATTTATGTCAATCCCTGTTAATTAAGCTGACAAAATAATTCAATAATTAAAGGTTAAATTACTTACCAAGTTTGGTCCCAACAAGCACAATGGGCACGTTTGGAGCATAATATCTTAGCTCAGGGATACAACACGTTTGAACCATTACTTGATAAACCAAATGACCTAATTATGCTAATAAAGAAATAAATAAATGCAGCATAAGATACAGCACACCTTTTTGGTCCTGAAACACACGGTTCAACATCAGCTAGGTCCAAATGCAGATAGGAGGTATACAGTCTCTCTTGTTGAGGCTGTGCCAAAAACCTAGCTCCATAAAATATCCTACTTTAAATATAATTCTTTAGCAGTGAAATAAAGAAAGAATAGTACCTCATTCCAATTTTCTCTCAAATTCCAAAATCCACAAAAATTCCTCAATAATTAATGAGTAATTCAACAAATTAAAACTATTTTAGGCAATTAATCAACTAGATATTCATCTAATTACCATAAATTAAACTTTCCCCAAATTAGTAAAAATCCCTAGATCTAAAATTATGCAAGCTTTCCTCCAATTATCACCATCATCCATTGATTAGAGGCAAGGAGAAGCATACCCAACTCATGGAGAGGAAGCTTAGCAACAAGGGAGGCAGGAGGAGAGAGAACCGAGCTAAGGAGGAGGAGAGAAAAAAGGCTGCTGCTGCTGCCGTGAGAAGAAGAAGAAGAAGAAGAAGAAGAAGAAGAAGAAGAAAGGGGCGGTGGCTTCTGGCGGCACCCCGCGAGGCCGGCCCGGGCGAGGAGGCGCGTGGTGGCCGGACCGAGCAAAGAAGAAGAAGAAGAAGGAGGAGGAGGGAGGGGCTGTCGGGTTCACTTGGGCAGAAAAATAAAGGAACCAACTGGTTCCTTAAATTAAAAGAGAAGACATTGGCCAAAACTACATAGTTTTGGTCAATGTCCAAATTAGTCCCCCAAGTTTGCTCTATTTACAAATTAACCCCAAATCTTTTCAATTCTTTTCAATAATACCCAATTTCAATTATAATTTCACCCATAATTATTTTATACTTATAATATCATCAACTATCTATATATACTTCGGGTTAAATGAAATCAGGCCAATCTAACGGCAAATGAATTTCCGATCGTCTTCGTATACAAAACTGGTCATTACATAAAAAATCCAAAAATAACCTCTTTTTTGCAACAAAAATCAAACTCACAGACCTTAAAAACTAATCTTCACCATTCAAAATTAACAACAAGGAGTTTTGAACGTACTCAAAAAAAATTAAGCCGATCTAATGACAAATGATTTTTCGATCGTCTTCACATACAAAATTGGTCATTATGTAGTAAATCCAGAAAATAGCATCTTTTTTGCAACAAAAATTGAACTTACAGATCTTAAGAACTAATCTTCACCGTCCAAAATTAACAACAAGGAGTTTCGAATGTACTCACCAAAAATTAGGCCAATCTAACGGTAAATGATTTTTCGATCGTCTTCGTATACAAAACTGGTCATTACAAAAAAAATCCAGAAAATAGCATCTTTTTTGTAATAAAAACTAAACTTACAGACCTTAAAAACTAATCTTCATCGTTCAAAATTAACAACAAGGAGTTTCAAACATACTCACCAAAAATCAGGCCGATCTAACGGCAAATACTTAACCGTTGAATCTTTACTTACACTATTCCGTATAAAAGCTGTTCAATTTGTATTTGAAGATCCAACCAAACCTTAAACATGCAGATTTAAATGGACTATATATTTGGATTTATCAGATAATATCCTAACTTATTTATTAATCTGGCCATGTTTAGAATTTCAAAGCCATTTCTCCTTTTTCAAATTAGTAAGTTTTCTCAGTCTTCCATACCACTTAATTAGGTAACCGTGGTAGTGAAGTTAAATGATAAGGATGAGTTTAGATGGAGCTTTGAATATTTAGAAAAATAATAGAAATAAAATTAAAAAGTGTGTGTGTGTGTGTGTGTGTGTATATATATATTAAAAAATTTATTCATTTAGAAAAATAATAGAAATTAAATTGAAGAAATTAAATTAGAAAATTTATTCATTTTGACTTGTATGAGTTTAAGTCTTGGATTGAACTCTATTGTCTTATTCAACTAAATAATAAATTAAGCTTAAAATCATATATGCATTAAATTGAAACGGTGGAGAGATGTGAGGGAAGATAAAATGTTATTTTTATATGTAGGGTAAATTTTTGAAATTACTAAAATTCCCTTACCAAATTTCATCATTTTATCCTTGTATTCAAGGATAATTTTATAAATATATATTTTAAATTTTTTAATAATTTAAAATTTGCTCAAAATTTTAACAAAATAAAAATAAATTATAATTTTTTCATAATCAATTTAAATGAAATAATAAACTTTATATTATTATTATATAAATATTTATATTTATTATTTTTCATAATATGACTATATAATACTTATAACAATTACTTTATTATTATTATTAAAATGTAATTTTTTAAATAAATAAGTTTATATTTGGGGATAATTGATAAAGAAATCAATAGAATTCTTAATAATTTAATATTTGATTTAAATTTTATAAAATAAAAATTAATTACAAAATTTTTTTATTATTATTTTGAATGAAATAATAAATTTTATATTACTGTTTTATAAATATTTATTTTTTTAATCTTGAACACGCAAATATATAATAATCATAATAATTAGTTTATTATTATTATTATCAAAAATATAAATTTTCTAAATAAATAACTTTAGATTTTGGTATAATTGATAAAAAATTATTATCAACTTATAAAATAATTTCTAATTTTCTATTACAAAATAAAATATTCATTTCATATGGTCTATATTAAAATTACTTAAAACTATACATAAATCATTTGAGTGAAATTAAAAAAAAAAATATTTCTTAAATTTATTTACGACGGATTGGCGACTAAATACGTCCGTCGCTAATTGAATTACTGTAACAAATTACTATTAGCGACAGAAAATTTCCGTCGCTAAACCGTCGCAAAAAAAGGCGCTATATTTTTCCTCCAAAATTAGCGACTAAAATGTCCGTCGCTAAATTTTCTGGAACTAATTTAATGAATAAAAAATTATAAAATGTAACAACGAAAATATTTGTCGCTAATTCCGTCGTAAAAAATAGCGCGTATACTTCCCGCCAATAATTAGCGACTGTTTATTAATTCCGTCGCTATTTCATCGCAAAAAAATAGAAAATATCCTCCCCACGACGGAATTGTAAAATAGTCGCGAATCCGTCGCTAAATTTGCGACTAAAATAATGCCGTCGCTAAATTTAGTCGTAAATTGGCAGTTTTTTTGTAGTGATTTGGTGGGTAGGGTTTGCTTGAGTGTCCTGCCTTGGACATGGAGATTTTATTTTTACTAGTAGCTTTTTTATGATTGCATCATATATGCTTACTGAACTTGGTTATTGTAATAAAGATACATTGTTGTTGGTGTCTACTAATTATAGGCAAATATAGGATTTTGTATAAATGTTGTGTAAAAAATCAACAATAATTTAGTGACGGAATAGCGACAATAATTTCGTCGCAATTTTTTATAAAACTGCTGAATTTAGCAACGAAAATTGTTTTTGGTTGCTATAAATAGCAACGGAATTTCAATTCGGTTGCTAAAAAATAGCAACAGAATTTTTATTTGGTTGCTAAATATAGACACAAAATTTGAAATCCGTTGCTAAATTTAGCAACGAAAAATAATTTTCGTTGCTAAAAATACCAACAGTCAAAATTGCAACCGAATGTTCCGTTGCTATTTTTTGTTGCTAATTTTTTTAGCAACGGAAATTCAACAAATTCGGTTGCTAATTTCCGTTGCTATTTGTTAATTTTCTTATAGTGTAAGAAATAATATAAAGAACAGAGCATGACAATAAAATAAGAAACCACAAAATAAAATTAAAAACAATTAAAGAAAGAAAGTAAAAACATCATGTTGTTGTGGTGTAGCACCACAAAACAAAATTAAAAATAATTAAAGAAAGAAAATAAAGACATGAGGTTGTTGTGGTGTAGTGGTTAGCACGTTAGTCTTGCCATAAAAAGGTCCCTAGTTAGATCTTGTGCAGCAATATGCTTATGTTTTTTTTTCCAAAGCATTAAACGATGATGTTTTGCCATTTTAGAAAAAAATCCGGTTCTGTCGGTTCGCGGTTAACCCGGTTCGATCTTTCTGTTCGGTCCGGTTTTAATAACATCTAGGATAATAACAAAAGAGATTTTTTTACTATTTATACGTGGGTCCCATTTATAATGAAAAAACTCACTCGCACCGGGCCCAAACAGTAGAAAACAAGCGGTCTCCACTACCGATTTCTTGCACCCTATTTTCTAATTATATTTACTACAGTATCATTTTTCTAAATATTCACAAAAATAACCCCAATTTCAGAAAAATCCGAAATAAAAAGGAATTATATTATAGGTCGAATTTTATTTTATTTTATTTTTTGTGTTTACCGCACCCTTAATTGCTATACTCGCAGATGCATATCTATATGGTTAATCGCTAGTGTGCACAATTTGCAATTTTGTGATTATTGTTTTTAGGCTCAGAGTATATGAATAATTCTTTGAGATTTGTGAGTTTTTTTTGGATGTAATTAGGTTAAAAAAATTTTAAGATAAATTTTCTTTATTTTTATACCATTCAAATTAATTAGTGAAATTTCTTTCGTGTCATCTGAAATTCCGAACAAAAAATTAAGAGAGATTTGTGGTATTCAGATTTATTAATCTTTAATATATCGGATTTACTAATCTAAAATATAAAGGCAAGGCTCATGAAGCCCAACCGGTGCCTGATATTGAAAGAATGGTTATTAAGTTCAAAAAAATCCACTTTAGATTTTCTTATCTTTTGAAAAATCAATTGGCATCTTGGGTTCACAAACAAATCTTTCATAGACTTGCTGTTGACCTTAATAATCTCTAATAATCTAAGTCAGTGGAATTCTCATGTTCACCATCTTACATTCATGGCATTGCTAATTTTACAAAATTTATTTATTTCCATCCAATTCCTTGATCAATGATAAATACAGTTATTTACTTCACTTATTTCTAATTGAAAGAGTTTGGGATACGTGCATAACTTAAAAGATGATAAATTGATCTCGATATAATAGAGATGATATCGGAATAGGAAACAATTTATATGTGATTAGTTGCATATTGGGTATTTCCTTAATTAGGAAATCTACCATTTATGTGTGCATTAAAATGAGCAGTTACATAATAATTTTGTAACTGCCATATTTATTATTTCTTTATTAATATTTGTAACTGTCAATTTAATTCTTATTAATTAAGGCAATTAAGCACTACAAGAAAATGTAAAAATAGCAACATAATTGATTATGTTGCTAAATTAGCAACAAAAATCCAATTCAGCAACGGAAAATAATTTTCATTGCAAAAATTGGTTAAACTTTGTAAATTTAGTAACGGAAATATATTTGGTTATCTTCCGTCGCTAAAAGTAGAGTGAATTTTTAGATCCAAAATTTAGCAACAGAAATTAGCAAGAAAATCACTATACCATTACTAAATAAGGCGTCAATAGATGGCAGAAAAATTTTCATTGCTAATTTAGCAACGGAATATGATTTTCATTGCTATTTTAGCAACGAAAAATAATTCGATTGTTGAATAACCAGGGTTAAAAAAATTCGGTTTCAAAATAGCAATGGAATTGAATTTTCAATGCTAATTTTTATTTTCAATTAAAAATAGCAACGAAATTGGATTTTCGTTGCTAATTTTCATTTTCAATGAAAAATAGTAACCGGATCGGATTTCCGTTACTAATTTTCATTTTCAATTAAAAATAGCAATGGAATTTATTTCGGTTGCTAAAATAGCAATCGAAATATAATTTCATTGCTAAATTAGCAACCGAAATAGAATTTCATTGCTAATTTACATTTTCAATGAAAAATAGCAACGGAATTTGTTTTGGTTGCTAGAAATAAAATTTCGTTGCTACATTAGCAACCGAAATAGAATTCGATTGCTAATTTACATTTTCAACGAAAAATAGCAACGGAATTGGATTTTCGTTGTTAATTTTCATTTTCAATGAAAATTAGCAACAGTATCGGTTTTTCGTTGCTAATTTTTATTTTCTATTAAAAATAGCAACGAAATCGGATTTCCGTTACTAATTTTAATTTTCAATTCAAAAGAGCAACGAAATTTATTTCGGTTGTTATTTTAAATTCCGTTGCTAAATTAGCAACTGAAATAGAATTTTGTTGCTAGTTTACATTTTCAATGAAAAATAAAAACGGAATTGGATTTCCGTTGCTAATTTTCATCTTCAATTAAAAATAGCAATGAAATCGGATTTCCATTGCTTCCATTGCTAATTTTCAGGTTCAATTAAAAATAGCAGCGAAATTTATTTCGGTTGCCAAAATAGCAATCGAAATGAAATTTCGTTGCTAAATTAGCAATTGAAATGGAATTCCGTTGCTAATTTATATTTTCAATGAAAAATATTTTCAATTAAAAATAGCAACGGAATTGGATTGCCGTTGCTAATTTTCTTTTTCAATTAAAAATAGCAATGGAATTTATTTTCGAATTCTAAAATAGCAACCGAAATTAAATTTCATTGGTAAATTCCATTTTTGTAACACCCTACTCTCCTCCATAAATCCGTACATTATACAGAGATATTAGTCAGATCAACACATATACAAATTCAAGATCATTTACTAAAACAATGATAACTCTAAATATAAAATGCCAGACATTAAATATAAAATCGTTCTACCTCAGTTTATGTGATCCCAATATCTTTATGTACATGCCATTCGAAATTTCTCCTTCATATACCGAAATCTTCTGTTCCTGCGTGCAGTCAACAACCGCACGCTAAGCAACTATGTGCTTAGTGGTGGATACAACTACTCAAAATTTCATTCGATTAAATTTTATTTCCAATCTTTATTATTTTTATTACCTTAAGCAATTCTATTTATCTTCGTTTTAATTCATTTGATCTTCTTTACTTTTCTTTATCCTAATTATATAGTTTTTCTTATTAAATTTCATTTCTCTCCTTATCAAATAAAAAATCACAATTAAATCTTTATAATTTCCTCCTATTATATAAATCCACGATTTATTCTTATCATACTTATAATTTACTTTAAATTTCTTTATCACTCATCTTTTCGAATTAATTTCACAATTTCCCCAAAGTTGACTTTTCCTTAAATTGACCAATTTGACTATAATTTAGACTTGTTGACTTCTTTTGGTCTTTAATTTAAATTAAGTACATAAATTGCAACTTAGATCCCGAAATTCTCCTTATGGTGGCAAATTATATTTTGATTCTTAAAATTTTTACTATTGAAAATTTTATCCTTCTGAACTTGTTAATCAATTTAATTTCCTTAATTGCTATATTAATATTCAAATTTACAATTTTCTCTAATTAACTTTCATTTGACTCATTTGGCTTTATTTGACTTTTACTTAATTTCCAATGCACAAATTACCTTTTTAATTCTTTGAATTTTCCAAAGATAATAAATTTACAATTTAGTTCTTTAACTGTTAACTAACTACATTTTTGTCCCTTTTGTCTTAATTAACTATTTTAACTTCTTTATTCACCATATTTGCTTCAATTGACCAATTTACCATTATTCTATTACATAATTACGATTTTACCCTTACTTATCACATTGATCTTATTTTTCACATTATTTATTATTTATTTACATTTATGAAATCTAAGTTATCATAATTACTCTTTTATCCCAATTTTATACAAAATTACTATTTTGCCCCTAGCCGTGGACCACCACGAACTGGATAAACGGGACGTAAATATGGTGTACTAGGGGAATCCCACCACTAGGTGCGACAACAAAACCCCAATACTAACGCATATAATAAGCCGGCTATCCAATCTCATATATCATAGTCATTTCTGATGACAACAATCATATAAACTCATGGTATCCCGTAGAATAAATTTCTATGGCTAGCCATACTATCCAAGAACTGGATTTCCCACTGACACTAAAGGCATTATTAAATTTTCATTTCTTATCACACTTATGCATTATTATTTTTCCTTATTATTCTATTTTAGTCACACCATGCTCTTAACATATTCAATTAATCTCATCCATCATGCATTCATCACATAGATGCTCATTATCAAATAACTATAAATAAACAATAAAATTTACTCATATTCATCATTCGGGTATCAATAGATTTTCTTTTCATTTACGAATTGTATCTCTTTCCCATTTCATATCGTATATAATTTTCTATCCGTTTATAGTCATTTCATGGTGAAATAACTACACATGATAAATCCCAAATTTCATTAAAATTATAATGTAATTAAGGTCCTTCCTCATTATGTTTTCACTCAGTTAACAATATTACATTTCTTATGCTTTATTTTACCTAATTATTATTAATTGTTCAACTAAACATTATTTATACATTTTACATCCCTTTATATATATTTTGGCTATTATATATATATATATATATATATTTCTCGGCCATTATTTCCTTGTATCTTATATTACTCATTTTTTTTATTAAATACTCCAAATAAGTTAACTTATTATGTTATATTAATTATAGGAGTCTAATTCGGTCATTATGTAATCTAGTACTTTTAATTTTTTTTTCTCACATTACTTAGGTTCATCTTACATTAATTTATCAAATTATTAATTTATATCAATTTATTTCACCCCCTTTTGTTCACTTATGTATATAGCCACATAATGTTACATCACTAAATATATATATATATATATATATATATATATATATATATATATATATATATATATATATATACACACACCTATAATGTATATTATGTTACTAAGTTTGTTTAACTCGAATTATTCTAATTATATTCCTCTAAATTAGTATATCGTATTTTATAAGTAAAATACTATTTAATATTAGTTCTTTAATTCATATACCATTGTATATTCGATCAACATATAACTTTTCACACTCACCAATCTCTTCATGCTTTGTTCTGGCCTATTTATGTTTCTAACACCATTGTATATTAGTATGTATATAATTAACGCTTAAATTATTTTATTGTCTTTTTATTACCCTCGTGAACATCATAAGTTTTATATATAATTTCATATTCATATATTATCTTAACTCCATCATAACACATGTATTTATCGTTAGAATGTTATATTTGCACTTAATTCCTAATAAATCACCATATTTCATTTAAGATTTTCATGGGCATCATTATAGGCATCAATTAGCTTTCCAACTAATTACTTGATTTCTTCTTTTATTCTCATCTATTTCATGTTATATCACTATTTTCTATTACTATCTCCAATTATTTCTCATAAATTCTTAAATTTATATAGTTGCCTAATATAAAAATTCACCATATAATTAAAAATTCAATGAAATTAAGGGTAGCTTGTATCCACATACTCGTTAGCATCGATCTCCATATTTTTCTACATTTTGTCATATTTGGGCTCACCGAACCGGTCGCTGGAGCTTCGCCGGAGGCTTGCCGGAAAGGCACCGTCAGTGTCCACTTGAAGATCTAGGCCCAAGGATCCCACGGTGGTTGGTCACGCTCTTCATCATCGTCAATTTTGACCGAGATCTAGCAAAAACCGCCGGCAATTCCTCTCTCCGATCTACTTGCTGCCGGCGAGAGAGGAGAAGCGACAGACATCAGAGGCATCGGTCTACCTTGGGATCCCACCGATGCCATCAGCCCTCTCAATCGCCGTCGGAAACCACCGAAAAGAGGGAAAGAAGCTCGGTGTTGGTGGGGGAAAAAGAATCGGGAGGAACGAAGCCACCGACAGGGATGATGGCGGAGGAGACTGGAGAAGGTGGCACAGCGCGGCGATCTGAACTCCCTCACCAGAGCAACGTCGTGAGCGACGATGGCGTGGCAAGGTGACGACACCAGCACCGTTTTTCCCTTCCCATTTTGTGGTCTACTCCCACGATTTCTTCTTTTTTTAACTTTCTTATTTCAATTTGTGGCCACCACTTTTTATGATTCCAATTTATTTTTATGTGGTCTAACTAATTCTTCTAGAAAACTCTAGGGACCAAGATATTTACCCATTACTAGTATTATTATTATTATTATTATTATTATTATTATTGTTATTATTATTATTATCTATTTATATTAATTTTCATAATATATATATTTTAATTAACAATATTAAATTAAAACCCGAAAATAGTACTAACTTATATCGAATTCTTAATAATTAATCCTTGCAAACTGGTACCAAAAGGTATTATTCACCAACTATAATCAATTCGAGTTTTGGGACGTTACAATTTTGATTTCTTACTTTATCATTCAAGGATCCTGTTAACAGTTTTCAGGAATCTATGAGTTTGATATGAGTCTGTGGTGTGTAGCATAAGAGGATAGTCCCCAGTCAGGCCAAGAAAAGTGTCGTTTATTAGACAGTTATAGCTTGCTTATGTTGCAGATCATGCCAGATTTATAGAGCCATGCCTATTGGTATCAGAGTCTTGGATTGATATTGTTAAGTTATCATAATGGTAAGAATCTTATAATCATATATGTTACTCAAAATCCAGTTTCTTCTTTATCTCTTGCAGTTAAACCAGCCACTACAAAGAAAATCGATTATCTCTATGAATTCTCTTTTCTACATAATGATACTCAAATCTTAGATACCCGTCTTCCTTTTTTTAATCCATATGATGCTTTTGCTCGTCATAGGATAAATGTCTTTTCTAATCTTAAAGCTCTTATCCGTAAACCGCCCTCATCTGTGAAAGAATATGTTCAATCTTCCTCTTTCCATCAATATCCAATAAAAGCTACTGGTCAGGAACAATTCATTAACCTTGAAATTCCTTCAGAATTTTCCTCTGTTTGGATTCGACAAGGTTATTCTCATCCCTATTTTGGTGCTATCAGATTAGCAGTCACTTATCATGGACGCAAAAGTCTTCATGTCTTTACCCGTATAGCTCTTATTGATACTCGTTATCTTGAGTACGAACAAGTAGTTATGGGCACTGTACAAACCTCTCTCAATGTTGGAACTATTATGTTCACTTTTTATCCCAACTTTAACATGTGTTTTGCTAATATACATCTATTGAATGCTTTTCAAGTCCAGATCCAGATCTCTGGAGCTAATTAGGTTCAAACCACTGATGTTGCTACACTCCATTACCAGATTATCTACGGAGTACAAAACCATGCAATGGACATATCTTTACCATGTTCATCTGATGCTCTAATGATCATTGTTGATTCTACACAAATACCAACTTATGTTCAGATACCAAAGCAACTCACCAAAGAACAATTGCTGGAATACTTCCCTCAATCATGGCTCACTAGCTATGAGAAACTTCATCAATAAAATCAGCTGGTGTAGTCAACTAAACCTCTATTCAACAAGAAAAAAAATGGTTTTATTGAAACTCGATTTCATTCTCCTTCGACTGATTCTCCAGAATCCTCTACAGCTTCTCTATTTTCTACTCAGTTCATGTTACAACCCACTTCTTCTTTCCAATAAGAAGATGGTATTCCTATCAAAGCCTTTGATGAGAATGGTCGTCCTATTTATACTTTTCAAAGGGATGGTCACTGTTTTCTGGGGAGAATGTTCTTGTGATAACTGTCTTGATGATGCTTTTGATGTTGAATATGAAGATGATAGTTGCCGCTATTGCCGCCATAAAAAGAAAAAGCCATGTTCTTCTGAGACTTATTACCAAGATTCTTTAGAAGACGATGATGATCCTTTTATTGGAACTCTTGGTCAACCTTCTGGAAAGTATGACTATGCTGTGAGATACTAACCACCTCCTCATTTTGGAAAACTATTTACACCTTTTACTCCTCCTTCTCCTTGTAAACCTGTTAACCCTTTTATACCACCAAATCCTCCTCCATTACTCCCTCAAATTGCCATGTACTCCACTACCTCTTCCTATGAATATGATTTTTCTTCTCTTTAGGAATACATTAACCCTACCATAAAAATTCAAACCACTCCATTTATCAAATCACCCGGTATCTCTACAAAAGGTACTCCTAGATCTGTTACACCAGCTGAAGCAGTTCTCAATTAGCATACTGAATCTTTTTTGGCACAACATAAAGTTCTCCATCGAATAGAAACTAAAGTTGATCATGTCTCTTTAAGAGTTGACTCTTTAGATTTTAAATTTATAGATAAACATTCTGCTACTTTGCAATTGCTTCACCGATTGCAAGATAAAGTTGCTAAACTTGATAAGAAACTAATGGCTTCTATCACTCAGCATACTTATGATGCCCAATTCCAACAAAAGGCATATGAAATTACCAAACTCAAAGCTGAGATTGCTCACATAAAAGCCGATCTCTCCAAAACCCCTTCACCACCCTCTTTACATTTTCGCATTTTTGGATCTACCTTTACTCCCTACTTTCATCAACCATTACATCAAGTTCCACCTCAATTTGAACCCACTCCAGTAGAACTTCACAGTTTTGGCCATACTCATGATATGTTATGTTAGTGTAAGCCCTAGCCCCAATGCATTGTAACGAAACACTTGAAATTAATATAATGAGGCATTTGTTTTATCTATTGTATTCCTGTACATATCAATTGATAAAACTATCCAAGAGTGTCGTTTCGGTTTAAGTTATCATGTGTGAGGCACATGGATTGTAAGACCTTGAAACAAATGAGACTTCATTCTAAATATCCCTAGTCAGTCATTGTTATGGGAATAACAAATGAATTAAGACTAGTATGCTCTCTCTGATGCTATGAGTCCTGTCTTACGGATCATTAGGACAAGAGTGTCAATCAGAGATCATAGATACATGTTAAGGAACATGGTATCTGGATTCGATCCGCTCATGAGAACACTACATGGTACAAGTCATAAGTGTTTTTCATATGCAAGTTTTGTATCGGAGTTCTTAGACCTGAAATCTCTATGAAACTCTTTATGAATTACTGTGTACTTTGACATACACCTAACGTGCTCGTAACAGAGTGACAAGTACGGGTATGATTGGGTATGCATTGATTCATGTTAAAGAGCATGAGAGAAGTGAAGGGATTACCCCTCTCGATATGAGAGAAAATATCATCGGCCACTTGATCAGTGAACTGAGAAGTGTATGGCCATACCGAGATGAAATAATGAGTAATCATTATTTATCTGAGAGTTCAGTGTCACTGGAATATCAAGAAAGGAATTAATATATATAAGGATGACTGGCTCCATGCCTTATATTAATTCTGATATTTATGGGTAAGGGACTATGCAAAATTGCATTAGGTCACTAAATGCCATTTGCATTTTCGTTTAATTTGGAATGCTATAATATCTTGCTAGAGAATATATATAGCCTTTGAATTAATTTTTATTAATTCATTGCCAATATTAAATGGACCTATAGGATCGCACATAAAGCACTGGGCTTAAAATTGTATTGGAAATTAATTTGGACTTTTATTTGAAGTCAAATTAATGCATGCAATGGGTGAACAGATTTTTACTGTTAACAATTGGTCACGAGAGAAATTTACTGGCATGTGTTAGGTTTAATTTCAATTGATTAATTATCTATGTATAATTAAGTTAATTGAGTATTAAATCCTAAATTATATTTAATCAAAATATAATACTTGAGAGGGAATTAAAGTAACCAAAGTTTAAACTAGGAATCCTAGTTAAATTTGGCAACTAATTACCTTAGTTAAGTAAGTTTGTTTTGATTAGCTAAATGATGCCATTTGAATTTAAATTCTAATAGAATTTAAATTAAAATATATATCTCTTAATTATTAAGTGTTAGTGGCTGAAATTGCTACCTAATTTAAGGCACTCACACATGACTAAAGTAAGTGATATATATTAAATGAATTAAAGGAATAATGGTGGGTGCCACTTTTATTCTTCTTCTCTCTTTTGGCCATGAGAGGATTAGTGGGATTTGTAGAGATTCCTTTTGCTCTTAATTCTCTCATGGAAGGTGACTAAGATAGAAACCAAAGAAGAAAGAACAAGAAGAGTTCTTGTGTTTTTCAAACAATTCCATTGCCTAATACACAAATATAGAGCTAGCACTCTCGATTTTAAGCTATCTTTGCAAGTGTGTGTGAACATAGAGAGGAGTGGCATAAAGGCTGTTCCTTTGGCATTGGTGGTGAAGATCTAAGGTAAATAAATTCATCTTAGTTGCTGGTCATCATCAAAATCAAGTCTTGAAGTGCATCTAAAGTTGTAAGTTTCAAAACTCTAAAATTGCATGTTTTCGTTCCTAGTTTTGGATATGTATGGTATGCATGATAAAATTTTTGTTTTTCCGCTGTGCTATCATGATTTTCATACCATGTCATATTCCATCAGTGGTATCAGAGCCTAGACATGCTTATTTTAGTGCTTTAGATGCATGAAAAAATTAATTAAAAATCGTTATTTTGAAAACATGCAAATCTGAAATTTTCTGTTTTGAGTTTTTTGCATTGTTTTGGTGTAAAAACGATTTTAATTGATTAGATAGGTATTATAATTAATATGACATGTTAATATACTGTCCTAAGATGTTATTAGGGCTGGTAATGGTCGGATTTAATTATTTATACCTGATGGTACATGTTAATTATGAAACTAGGTGCTAGTTGGCATGTAAATTGCTAGTTTAACAACTAGTTTTCAAAATTAAATGTAAAATTGATTTTGGCATGTTTGTAAGTGATTTTTAAAGATTAAATATCAGGTCTGGACATATTTTAAATTTGGTTTTAATTCTGGTCCATGACAATTTAATTGATTAATTTTAAAATTACTTAAAACAATGACTAGTTTGTGTTTGTTACATGTTTAATCAACATTGTTTGCTTTGTTTTGATTAAAATGGTAAAAAACACATTTAGATTTAAATGGTACAGAATATTAAATCAATGTTTATGGACTTATTTAGTTTTTAAATGACTCATAAAATTGATTTAAATGTTTGTGCATTTCATGGCATTACATAAGCATTAAACAACTAGTTTTTGTTGTTTGTTTGTTTTGCATGAATGCCGTGTATTATTATATGTGTTCTTCATGATTTTATTTTTAATTCATGTTAGCACATATTATATGTATTTTTAATGTTTATGGGCTGTATGACATAAAATTAAAAATGGCAAAATTGGAAATTATACTAGAGTTGATTTATGGCACAAATCTAACTAGTTTGTGTTTTGGGCTTTTAAGAGAACTTATTCAATAAGAGGATTTAGTCCATTGAGCTTCGGCCCAGGCCCATCACGGGGTCTTCTCTTAAAGGTTCAAGTACACAATTTCCATTAATGGGCTTGGCTAAATTGATTAAAATTGGACTTTGTCTGATCCATGAATGCTATGTATATTTATTTGCTTGTTTGGTGTGATGAATGGATATGCATGGTGCATTCATGGGCCCTGGGTTTTTGTAATTAAATATGGCCTGCGTGCCATTATATTTTATTGTAAAAGTTTCATTTATTTCTTAGAATAGAATTTATTTGAAGACTTTGTAAATCAAGACGAAGCCCACCGAAGTGGAGAAGCCCAACTCGAAGATTCTTATGTAATAGTATAGAATCTTAGTTGTAGGTTTTTGGGCCCATGTTTGTCACGCTTTACTTTATGCAATTATATATATATATATATATATGCATGCTATGTATGGATGACAAAGCGTATGCCATGTAAGCCGTAATAAAATGAATCCCTAAAAATAGTAAGTCACAAAGTTGCCTTCCTAATTCGAAACATGTCAAGGCATCGATCATCGGTCACGTAGACTAGGAGTCCTAGATGCGCCCGATTATCTTTGTGAGGCATGGGTTGTGAATGTAGGTTGGACTTAACATGGAATGGGATGCTCGGACCTAGGCAACTTATAAATGGGTTTGTGCTATAACATTGTTTGATGTTAGCCCATTTGATCCAAGAGTCATGTACGAGACATGATTGGAGTTTTTCCTACCTAAGTAACTTAACTTATTAGGTGTACAGGCTCAGCTTGACTAATAAGTTGTTGTGAAAAGTGGATCTTGGCCCACATTAAATCACTAACGCGAATTATTTAAAGGGATATTAATTCGGTTTGTGGGATCATAAATAAGACCTCATTTAATCTTGCTAAATTTTATTGTAGATTGAAAATGGCATCTTCAAATAACAATTTCTCATTGCGATCGATCCTTGAAAAGGACAAATTAAATGGCACCAATTTCATAGACTGGTCTCGAAACTTAAGAATAGTTCTTAAGCAAGAGAAGAAGTCGTATGTTTTGGATGCACCCTTGCCTGAAGAACCAGGAAGGAACGCCTCTGCGGTTCAAAAGGAAACTTTTGAGACCAAGAAGAGTGACTCTAATGATGTGACCTGTTTGATGCTAGCCACTATGGTGCCTGAATTGCAAAAGCAATTTATGGACCAAGAGGCCTATGCGATCATGGTGCACCTCAAGGAGATGTTCCAAGAACAAGCTCGTCACGAGAGGTTCGTGACAACAAAGGCTTTGATTTCTTGTAAGATGGCTGAGGGTACTCCTGTTAGTACCCATGTACTCAAGATGAAAGGGTATCTTGATACTCTTGAGAAGCTTGAGGTACAAGTGCCAAAGGAATTGGCCACTGACTTGATCTTAGGATCATTGCATGCTGCTTATGATCCATTTGTGATGAATTATAACATGCATGCTATGAACAAGTCAGTCACTGAGCTTTATGGGATGCTTAAGAATGCTGAAGAGAACATTCGAAAGACCAATCCCGTGCTAATGGTTCAAAAGGGAATTAAGAAGGGACCTGCTAAGGGAAAGGGAAAAGGAAAGGGAAAACCCAAGACAGTTGGGAGTGCACCTCAAGCCCAATCCAAGCCCAAGGCACCAAAGCTCAAAGAGAGTGAGAGCACTTGCTTCCATTGCAACAAGATAGGGCATTGGAGGAAGAATTGCGCTCTCTTCAAGGAAGAACAAAAGAAGAATGGAGCCAAGGCGTCCAGTTCTGGTATTTTTGTTGTTGAAATTAACCTTTCTATTTCTACCACTTGGGTATTGGATACCGGTTGTGGTTCTCACATTTGTTCAAATGTGCAAGGGTTAAGAAATAGGCGGTTACTTGGGAAGAATGAAGTGGACCTCCATGTGGGGAATGGAGCACGAGTTGCTGCCATGGAGATAGGCGACTATCACCTCACTTTACCTTCCGGACTTTGTATTGTTTTAAATAATTGTTATTATGTGCCTGCTATGAGCAGAAACATTATTTCAGTTTCATGTTTGGATAATGATGAATTTGATTTTGTTATTAAAAAGGGCAATGCTCATATTCGTCGCGAAGGCATTTCTTATGGCAATGCCATGTTGCAAAATGACCTTTATATCCTTGATTTACAAAACAAAGAGTCTATATACAACATTAATACAAAGAGGGTTAAATCAAACGAATTAAACCCTACTTACTTCTGGCATTGTCGTTTAGGACATGCAAACGAAAAACGCATTTCAAGACTCCACAAAACTGGAGTGCTTGGGTCATTTGACTTAGAATCTTATGACACATGCGAGCCATGTTTGTATGGAAAAATGACAAAGAGTCCTTTTAACAAGAAAGGTGAAAGGACTAATGGCTTATTGGAACTAATACATACCGATGTATGTGGACCATTAAGTACACAAGCTAGAAGTGGTTTTAGCTACTTCGTGACTTTCACAGACGACTTCAGTAGATATGGCTATGTCTATCTAATGAAGTACAAGTCTGAAACTTTTGAGAAATTCAAAGAGTTTAAGAACGAAGTAGAAAACCAACTTGGAAAAAGTATAAAAGCCATTCGATCAGATCGAGGTGGCGAATACTTAAGCCAAGAGTTTGATGATCATCTAAAAGAGTGTGGAATTATTTCACAGCTCACTCCTCCTGGAACACCGCAATGGAATGGTGTGTCCGAAAGGAGAAATCGAACTCTGTTGGACATGGTTCGATCTATGATGAGTCAAGCTAATCTTCCTATCTCTTTTTGGGGTTATGCATTAGAAACTGCTGCGTTTCTATTGAACCGTACTCCAACTAAAGCAGTTGAGAAGACACCATACGAGGTATGGACTGGGAAAGAACCCAATATGTCTTTTCTCAAGATTTGGGGCTGTGAAGCACATGTTAAGAAATTAACATCTGACAAACTAGAGTCCAAATCGACTGTCTGCTTGTTTGTGGGTTATCCCAAAGAAACAAAGGGATACTACTTTTACTCAAAAGCCGAGAACAAAGTATTTGTTGCTCGCAAGGCTGTTTTCTTGGAAAAGGAGTTCCTTCTCAAGAAAGACAGTGGGAGTAAAGTAGAACTTGGAGAAATTCAAGTGCCACAAGCTCCTATAGAGGATGAGTTGGAAGTGGGATCAAGTTCACAACAAGTTGTGGAACAAGATCCCATTACACAAGTACCTAGAAGGTCTGGTAGGGTACGTCAGGAGATTGAGAGATATGGATTTCTAATCACTGACAGTGACACTATTGAGTTAGTAGATCGTGAGGATCCTACTACCTACCGAGAAGCTATTGAAAGCCCAGACTCGGATAATTGGCTTGAAGCCATGAAATCCGAGATGCAATCAATGTACGATAACCAGGTTTGGACCTTGGTTGATCCACCGGAAGGTGCTAAGGTAATTGAATGCAAGTGGTTATTCAAACTAAAAGCTGATAAGACCTACAAAGGTAGACTAGTAGCAAAAGGTTTTCGACAAACTCATGGTATAGACTATGACGAGACCTTTTCGCCTGTAGTCATGCTCAAGTCCATTAGAATCTTGCTTGCCATAGCTGCATATCATGATTATGAGATATGGCAAATGGATGTCAAAACTGCTTTCCTCAACGGAAATTTACTTGAGGATGTGTATATGACACAGCCTGAAGGTTTTGTCAATCCCAAGCATCCTAAGAAGGTTTGCAAGCTTCAAAAATCCATTTATGGATTAAAGCAAGCATCCCGAAGTTGGAATCTTCGTTTTGATGAAGCAGTCAAAGATTTTGACTTCATCAAGAACGAAGATGAGCCTTGTGTGTACAAGAAGGTTAGTGGGAGCATAGTAGTGTTTCTAGTCCTATATGTGGACGACATCCTTCTCATTGGAAATGACATTCCAACATTGCAAAAGATTAAGCAATGGTTGGGAAAATGTTTCTCAATGAAAGACTTAGGTGAAGCCGAGACAATACTTGGTATTCGAATCTATAGAGATAGATCGAATCGGCTTTTGGGACTAAGTCAAGAAAAGTACATAGACAAAGTACTAAAGCGTTTTAGTATGGGAGACTCAAAGAAAGGGTACATACCTTTGGCTTTGGGAGTTCCTTTGACTAAAGAACAGTGCCCTAAAACCAAAGAGGAAAGGGACAACATGAGTAGAATCCCATATGCATCTGCTATTGGATCTATCATGTACGCTATGTTATGTACTAGGTTGGATGTTGCTCATGCACTGAGTATAACCAGTAGGTTTCAGCAAGACCCTGGTGAGAAGCACTGGTCTGCTGTAAAAGGGATCCTTAAGTACCTGCGAAGGACAAAGGATCACTTCTTGGTGTATGGTGGTCAAGAAGAGCTCGTCATACAAGGTTATGCCGATGCTGCTTTTCAGACCAGCACTCAGGATTCTAGATCGCAATCTGGGTTTGTTTTTGTTTTGAACGGTGGTGCTGTCAGCTGGAGAAGCTCAAAGCAAGAAACCGTTGCCGACTCAACTACAGAATCTGAGTATATTGCAGCAAGTGAGGCTGCAAAAGAGGCTGTTTGGATTAAAAATTTCATTACTGGATTAGGAGTGGTCCCAAGCATCCTAGATCCATTAGAAATTTTCTGTGACAACAACGGGGCCATCGCACAGGCAAAGGAGCCCCGGTCACACCAGAAATCCAAACACATACTCAGGAGGTACCACTTGATCAGAGAAATCATTGATCGTGGGGACGTCAAGGTTAGCAAGATAGCAAGTGAAGACAATGTAGCAGATCCTTCGACGAAACAGTTACGTCCAAATCTGCACGAAGCTCATTTGAGAGCGTTCGGTCTTAGGGCTATGCCCAATTGGGACTAGTGCTAGTGGGAGATTGTTAGTGTAAGCCCTAGCCCCAATGCATTGTAACGAAACACTTGAAATTAATATAATGAGGCATTTGTTTTATCTATTGTATTCCTGTGCATATCAATTGATAAAACTATCCAAGAGTGTCGTTTCGGTTTAAGTTATCATGTGTGAGGCACATGGATTGTAAGACCTTGAAACAAATGAGACTTCATTCTAAATATCCCTAGTCAGTCATTGTTATGGGAATAACAAATGAATTAAGACTAGTATGCTCTCTCTGATGCTATGAGTCCTGTCTTACGGATCATTAGGACAAGAGTGTCAATCAGAGATCATAGATACATGTTAAGGAACATGGTATCTGGATTCGATCCGCTCATGAGAACACTACATGGTACAAGTCATAAGTGTTTCTCATATGCAAGTTTTGTATCGGAGTTCTTAGACCTGAAATCTCTATGAAACTCTTTATGAATTACTGTGTACTTTGACATACACCTAACGTGCTCGTAACAGAGTGACAAGTACGGGTGTGATTGGGTATGCATTGATTCATGTTAGAGAGCATGAGAGAAGTGAAGGGATTACCCCTCTCGATATGAGAGAAAATATCATCGGCCACTTGATCAGTGAACTGAGAAGTGTATGGCCATACCGAGATGAAATAATGAGTAATCATTATTTATCTGAGAGTTCAGTGTCACTGGAATATCAAGAAAGGAATTAATATATATAAGGATGACTGGCTCCATGCCTTATATTAATTCTGATATTTATGGGTAAGGGACTATGCAAAATTGCATTAGGTCACTAAATGCCATTTGCATTTTCGTTTAATTTGGAATGCTATAATATCTTGCTAGAGAATATATATAGCCTTTGAATTAATTTTTATTAATTCATTGCCAATATTAAATGGACCTATAGGATCGCACATAAAGCACTGGGCTTAAAATTGTATTGGAAATTAATTTGGACTTTTATTTGAAGTCAAATTAATGCATGCAATGGGTGAACAGATTTTTACTGTTAACAATTGGTCACGAGAGAAATTTACTGGCATGTGTTAGGTTTAATTTCAATTGATTAATTATCTATGTATAATTAAGTTAATTGAGTATTAAATCCTAAATTATATTTAATCAAAATATAATACTTGAGAGGGAATTAAAGTAACCAAAGTTTAAACTAGGAATCCTAGTTAAATTTGGCAACTAATTACCTTAGTTAAGTAAGTTTGTTTTGATTAGCTAAATGATGCCATTTGAATTTAAATTCTAATAGAATTTAAATTAAAATATATATCTCTTAATTATTAAGTGTTAGTGGCTGAAATTGCTACCTAATTTAAGGCACTCACACATGACTAAAGTAAGTGATATATATTAAATGAATTAAAGGAATAATGGTGGGTGCCACTTTTATTCTTCTTCTCTCTTTTGGCTATGAGAGGATTAGTGGGATTTGTAGAGATTCCTTTTGCTCTTAATTCTCTCATGGAAGGTGACTAACATAGAAAACCAAAGAAGAAAGAACAAGATGAGTTCTTGTGTTTTTCAAACAATTTCATTGCCTAATACACAAATATAGAGCTAGCACTCTTGATTTTAAGCTATCTTTGCAAGTGTGTGTGAACATAGAGAGGAGTGGCATAAAGGCTGTTCCTTTGGCATTGGTGGTGAAGATCTAAGGTAAATAAATTCATCTTAGTTGCTGGTCATCATCAAAATCAAGTCTTGAAGTGCATCTAAAGTTGTAAGTTTCAAAACTCTAAAATTGCATGTTTTCGTTCCTAGTTTTGGATATGTATGGTATGCATGATAAAATTTTTGTTTTTCCGCTGTGCTATCATGATTATCATACCATGTCATATTCCTTCAGAGCTCTGCTATATGGTGCACTACCCTGATCTCGACCTGTTGGAACTAGAGGATGGCCCTGAGATGCTGGAGATCCCTTTGTCTTCTTACCCTATGCTCCTTTACCATTGGACTGTCCCTGTTTCCTTTTTTGCTGGAATCGGGGCTATCTCTCAGCCTATTATGCCTGAATAGTCTCCAATTTAATGGCTGCCTCAACCATGGCTCTCAAGGTAGGATACTGCTAGATTCCAATAATCTATCTAAACTCTGTATGCAGTCCTCTCTCAAATCTTTATCGTAGCTTTACATCTGTAGACTGACTCTCATCAAGATAAGCACCGAAGTGCTCAAACTCGTGCTCATACTCAGCTACTGACTTATTACCCTGTCTAAGCCTCCAAAAGGCATCATGTATTGCCAATTTACACTCAGACCCAATATATTTATGCTCAAACTGAGTCACAAAGAACCCCCAAGTCAACTGATCTACTG